>PVHY01015717.1:0-35378 GCA_004024945.1 Uropsilus gracilis | reverse complement strand
TCTTAGCTCCTCTACCTACTCAAGGATTTTTGCTCCTGAACTTCTCTTTTCTTTCTCTTGCACCATTAAATTTCTCTCTCTGCTAAATGACTCCCACCTCTATGCACTCTAATGTATTTTCCATGTCAAAAATCTATCTAGGCTCTACTTCCTTCTCCAGCAGTTTTCTCTTTTTCCCCCCTTCATAATAAAATTCCTTAAAAAAAAAAAACTTATGTATTACTTGAAATTTTGGTGATAAAAATGAATATAATGGGTTAGTAGATTAAGAAAGTCAGTGACTTGTGCAGAGTAAACTTTGATGATAAAACTGATAAATATTCAAACCATAGTGCGAAGAGATGGGAGGAAAATTTTTTGAAGTATGTGGTGCTATATCTGGATTTGAAGAACTTGTTGAGTTTTTCTGAGCTGGTAAGAAAAACATGCCAGCCATAGAGCATTTTTTCAATTTTAATGTATATCTTATTTTCTAATTGAGATAACAGGGCTGCAAAGTACTCATGATTCTGATTTATAGGATTACACCTCTGCATCTATAGGATCACCACACAAAGCACAAGTCCTCTACCTCAGCTCACTGGACTTTCCCTTTTACTTTTTTCCACCTTTCTTCTCTCCCTCCCCACCTGGTGGTTTCAATTTTACAATACAACTTCCGTGACATGAATAGTCACTTATATTTATGTCCTTTGAAAATTGAAGATTTGCCAATTACTGTTCTAGGACAGTTTTCAAAAAAGTCTGATTTTAAGTTGAAAAAATAGATGAAGTAACCAGCAGGAACCTGGCTGCTGCTGCATTTGTCTGAGCTTCAAATCAATGCACAAGCAGAAGAATTTCCCATAATTTTTTCTCCCCCCTTTCCAACATATAACCCACAGTGAAGCCCCATCAATCTAACTGCAGATCTGTCAGCATAAGAATAAATGATTGTTCTTATATTTGACTGAGTTGGTGTGTCTTATTTTATAGTGAAATAGAACACTAGACATTCTTGAATACTTGCAACTAGTGTAAAGAAATGACAAATTTTAAGTATAGCTTTAAGTAGCTACCTACAGATAATACCTCTATACTGTCCTCTGAGAAGCTACATGGTAGTTTATATAGATGAATAAATAGTTGACGAGGTTAGAGACAAATCAATAGGAAAATAAGTAGTAAATACCGGAGTGATGTATAAAACTTGTATGAAGGTAATTTATTGAGAAAATTAGAAACTTTACTGCTTTATCTCAGAATTTGGCACCCTGTCAAAATCAACATAAGCAAAATGATGCTCCCCACACTGCTTTTCCATTTCACATGACTCATTTCCAAATCTAAGTGTGGTATAAATTTATCTGTCAGATTCTGCATGACAGTGAAAAGCATCAACTTAAGAGAGTTAAGGAATTTTTGATTTTGATTTCTAAGACTTTGCACACTAGAAGGGGCTTGAAATCTATGGTGAGCAAAATAACCCACATTATACACAGACACACACACATACACACAATTAAGAAGTAAATATTAAGAGAAACAACCAAAGTGACAAATTAGTCTGTTAAAACATAGCCAATCTTCCTTTAAGTAAAAGTAGTGTAATTAATACCAGTTTTCTGACTGAGAAAGTATCTTAAGAACTCTGTCAATATCAATGATAAAAATAATTTTCACTCTGTTGAAATTATAAATTTTTATCAACATTTTTGAGAAGAATTTGACTATTTATTTGAAGATCAAGATTCAAATAGGCTACCTCTCAAAGACACGTTTGTATCCACACTGTGCCATAGGAGTTAATAACATATTTGTATTCCTTTGTGAATCCCATCCTCATCACCCCAACATTCTTTCCTCATTATGTTAAACATATTATAGAAGACTTCCATATTCATACATCTGTGTATATTTCATTTACCCAACATATATCATTATTATGACTGTGTTAAGCATTAATAGATGATAGATGTTGTACTGTACATCAGTGTGCTTTCAATTTCCTCATATTATATTTAAATATTCATCCATAATGTCTAAGATATTTCCACTACTTTATAGTAGTCTTGTGAAAAAATGGGGTATGCTACAATGTGTTAATACATTTTCAAATTGGACATTTTGTTTGGTTTAAACAATTCTATGATGAAAAACATTGATCCTATGTATAATAATGTAGAGGTTTCAGTCTACATTTGTGAATTAGTGTATAGTAACACACAATTGTACAATAGGACCTGCATATAAATATATTGCAATATGTCATTATAATGAAATCCTCAGAGTTTGCATTACATTGGGTTATTTGTCTTTGAAGATTTACTCAAACTTGTATATAAAGTCATCTAATAACCTTTTGGAAAGAGTAGTTATGGTTACAAATTCAGTATCAATCTTTTCATTTATTCAGAATTGTTTTCTTGAGTCCATTTTAATAATCCATCTCTTTAAAATTCATTGTAATCTATCATTTTCATTGTTCTCTATGATTTATATGTTTTTATCTTGAATTAATTCAAATTTTATACTTATAACCTTTCTATTTTTTTCCTTTATCAGTGTAGGAAGAATCTTGAAATGATGAGTAGTGAGATAAGACTGACCTCCAAGATTAAGCTCTTTTGGGTTTTTCACTCTTTCTACTACATGTTTTTTCCTATTATATTTTGAAATTAATTTATGCACTTCATTTTTATTTCTTAGCTTTCTTGTATTATTCAAAATAATTTTAGTAATACATGTACTTTAAAATAATAATGTTCTTTTAAAACCTACTGCTGTTGAAGTCCTTAAGATTTTATGTGTGATAATTTGCTATTATCTAAATGTGTATAATTTGTAGATTGCACTGTACAATATTCTTACAATTATGGATAAATTATAAATCACAGGTTTTACTATATGCCTCATATTTTTCATTGTACATGTAAATCATATATAAATGAATTATGCACAATTGCATCCATCCATGTACATACACATGCTTATACTAACATATATATGTATACATTCATATATAATCAAATTTGATTGAAAATATACTTGGTGATTATACTTTAAATCACTCTTAATTGCAATAATATCTTCTTTTAACTTAATTAACTCAAATTCTAATTGTGATCTATTACAGTTGACAACTCTTTTAAAAACTTGCTTAGTATTTTACATCATTATCATATTAGCAGCATATGTGATTTTTTTTTCAGTTTGATTTTCTAGTTCCATTATTGTGTAGTGACTTTTGAAATGTATGTATTATTTTCACTTAAATTCTTTTTTTATACTACTAATGTACCTTTCCTTCAGTGTATTATGTATTATGTATTATGGTTAGTGCTTACATGATATGTCTTTTTATTTATATTTTTCATACATCATGTGAGATTTCACTCAAAATATGTCTCTATGAATACCAGGTAGCTAGTTGACTTTGTTGCTACATTACAGTGATTTCTTCCCCCCCCCCACATATAAGAAGACATGTTTAACTCTTATTCTAGTTACTGATTTATTTTATTTTAGCATTCATTTTATATTTCTAATTTCCAAAATTTAATTAACTTTTTTCTCCTTTTGTGCTTTAGAGATAGATACATTGACTCTGATTTTTGTTTTTCCTTTTCAGGTTTACAAAGCTATTGCTATTTGTACTTATGTTTAACTCTTAAGTAAAAAATATAGTCCTAGACTTAGTGGTACTCTATTTCCAGTTTTATCCTTTTCACTGAATATATCAAATAGGCATACCACATTGTATGTGCACTGAATAGTTCTCCACTGAACAGTTTATTTTTTGGTAGCTTAATTTTTCATTATGCACAACAACTTATTATTTTTATAGTCATTGTAAAACAAAAATTACTCACCTGATTCAAAGTTTCTAAATTCACCACTCTTTAAGTAGTTCACACATTTTATGATCACCAATTCCTTCATTAAGGGTCTATCCATGATAAAATCCCTTTGCTTTAATTTTTTTTAAAATAATGTCTATTTTGAGTTTAAATGTTCATATAATTTTTGGTTTACAGTAACTTTACCTTTATGTTTTATATAAGAAATCTATCAGTAATTAGAATTACTTGGTTAAAATTTGCCTACTTTATTTGTAGCTTTTAAGGTTTGGTTTTCTTCTTGATACTATATATCTTTTCCAACATGTCAGTGACTGTGAATTTACTAATTTTTTAAAAAATTTCTTTGGTTTTCAAAAAGTCCTTATAATCAAGATTTATGTCTTTTAATTCTCAAAATTTTAAACTATTATCTCCTTAAATATTACTGTGCTATCATTTTCTCCATTATATTCATCCATAATTGCTAGTGCATGCTTAATGGAGCTTTTCTATCTGTCTTTCATGTGTCTTAATGGCACTTTAAAATTGTATTTTATAGTTTCTGTGTTGCACTCTGGGCAGCATGGTTAGTGTGTTAAAAAATAAAGCTGCTGAAGTGTGAAGCAAGGAAAAAACCAAAACAATACTCCATTTATCAAAGAAATGATTTTATCAAATTTATATTAAATGTCCTTTTCCTTTCTCCTTAAAGTTACTGCTGGTGGATAAAATAAGCTAGTAGTAGTAATAGTAATGCTGACAATGATAGTAATATCTATTATGCAGGTAAAACAGTATGGATTCAAATGTTGGCTTAAACACCTAATTGTTCCATTACTAGGAGTCAAGGTTTACTGTAGATGGGTCCAGGTACAGAGGAGGACTCTTCGACCTTCAATGGAGAAATTGAGGTGAAAATACTCATTGAGGTTCTGTCTCACATTCTCACTAAGAACTTACTAAGACTGTTAATTACAGCAAACAATATAATGAAACTTTGTCTGAAAAATAGCTACAATCCAATAATAAATAACAGTCAATGCACAACTAGAGTGTGAGTCCTCCCTATCCTTGGTCTGCAAATTTAAAACGTGTTCAAGCCATACTTTAGTTAGAACAAGTGTGAATATGGAGAACTCTCTCATTTCAGCTGCTTCAGAACACAAGCCTATCCAGAATGCACATATGCCTGAGAAGCATAGTTATCCCCAAAATATTCAGAACAGGTCTTTGAAGATGTGTCATTTTGACTTGTGGATTACTTCAAGAGAGTAAACTGAGGCCCTACAGTGTCAAAAGAAATATTTGTCACTCGTTCAGCTATCTGGAAGAATGAAAATTAGAGATATTATCACTACTAGGCTTATTACCAGAAAAAACAAACTATTTGTATGATATAAAAAACATCTAATTTTAGAACTTATGGTCTTCATCATACATCACCATCTTATCATGTCATCCCCTCCTCCCTCCTTGAAACATAGATCATAGATCAGTATATATATATTTATATATATATATAGTCCAATTATTCTTTATTGACTTTGGAGTCCATATCATGTGAATTTCCTATGTGTATGTAATCAGATAGATTTTTGTTCACAAATGTCAATTTGATTACTCAACCTTAGCAGAATCCAGAAGGATAAAAGAAAATTTTCTCTTCTCCCTGATATCAGAAAACTGAAAGATGAAGAATAGAGATAGACTAGATAGGTTTAGAAACATGCTTTAAAAGTTAGAAAAAATTTCTCCTTTATTGCTTTTCCTTTTCTTAGGAGGAAGGAACATTAAACTGAATCTGAAGCCAGAAATGTGTTAAAATAGGAAGAGGGGCTTTTATATTTCATTCAGGTCTAGATTAACATCACAAGATGGTAGGCTACTGTGAAATAACCATTTGGTTGATGAAATTAGCAAAAATAGATATTGAGGGTTAAAGAGTAATTAGGTTGGGGAAAGATGTGTTTCTTTTCATTTTTCTTTTAAAGGAAAATCATTGATTTCAAAGAAATATATTTGAAAACATTTTTAAGTAGAAAAATTGCATGAGGACTGAGAGTAGAACTATAAAATATGTACATGTAATAGTCACTCCTTACTGATACTGAATATTTACAGGAAAGTTAAACATTGAACAAGTGATCATAAGTTGTTAACATACAAAGAAAAATATAAGGTACTAGGAGAGTAAATGGCAGGGAGAAATTAATCCAGTAAGGTATTAATCATAGCTTTCTGGAGTTAGTGATGATTGAATTCTCAAATTAGAAAATAAATAGGTATTAACTAAAAGCAAATTTTGGAAGAGCCATTGTAGATAAAGCGAAAATGGATTAATTGGGCAAAGAATATTAGGTGCCCTTGATGTGGCCTGACTTTGACCATAAAGTTTTATTAGTGTTCATCTTCTTTTTCTAGTATTGTCTCCACTAGTTCTTAAATTTTTCAGTTGTGATGGAGAAAGGAGTGTGAGCTTGTCTCTAAGACACATTAAAAAAAAAGAACTTATACAACTTAATAATAAAAAGGTTAATAATCCAATTATAAGTGGGCAGCATATCTGAAGAGAAAATTTGGAAGAGATTGTCAGAACACAAATACATGACTTTACTTATATGCTTATTTTATTTTTTAAAGATATTATTGTAAACAACTAAGTTTACATCTCTTCTCATTATTAGTTAAAATGTAAATTGCGAAAATGTTATTATTAGCATTGCAATGGAATTAATCACTTAAATTCACAGATATATGATCATATTTTGATTATTTTTATAGACTATGTCTTTAAATATTTATTGGGAAATTTGCATTTAGTAAACTGCATTTTACTACAGGATTCAAGTCAAAGAAATAGGATAAAATAAGTTAAAGAACTTTTCAGTGCTTTTCCCTAAACAGCTGGTTTCTGTATTCTTCAGGCTCCATTAATAACCTCTCTGTTTTATCAGATGCAAAGCATTTTCTTTTTGTGGCTTAAAAACATTTTCAATTGCACACTAACATTATGCCACAAAAGCAGTTTAGACTGAATAGCCCATGTTTCACAAGGTTTAGCATTTTCTTCTGTTGTATATTTACAATGGCTACAGTAATTTATAAAGATTCCTCAAAGACATCTGTGAAAAGCTGCTTTGTTAATGCACATCCACATTGCAAGCAATTTCCTCTCTATCATGTCAGCATTGTTGGAAACGTGTTAGAGGTTGGCTGGCAGGTCATCACTTGTTCAGTGGAGAGGAGGAAGTGACAGAACTGTAAGTTTCATAGCATAAGAGGTGCATAATATAGACAACAGTATAGTTTCAGGTAGTTTTTTAAAGTTTAAAAAATTTAGTCAAAGTGTTCTCCAGATTGACTGCACCTTTTATGTTCCCCCAAGTTATGTATCAGTGATTAATCTCTGGATCCTCATCAACATCACAGTATTTTCAGTATTTTTAGCTTTAGTCATGCAGATTGGTTGTGAGTTGGCAGTTTCTAATAGAACTAAACATGTAATCACCATTTATATAACAAATGTACATTTACCATGGAGAAATGGAAATATATATTCATGTAAAGCCTATACACAAATGTTCACAGTAGTTCATTTGCAGGGTCAAATCTTTGTTCATCAGCTGGGTCAGAATGGAAATGTTATATTTTCAGTGAATCTAAAAAGAAACCTCAACTTAGAGATTGTGTTCAGTTTCTCTCTCCTTCATCAGATTCATATTTGCAATTCAATTTTTTTTTAAAAATCACTTTATCAGACAGAACTCAGATAGGTTCAATATAGTTAAACTTTCCATTTTTTAAATTAATGTTAAATATTTTAGTTCCCTCTAATTATAAGGAATTGGTTAACTAAGTAATAAAAGATGTTGGATGGAAAGAGAAGGGTGTTGGAGGGGAATAAACAAACTAAACAATTGATCAACATCTTCAGGAAGATGTTGGAACAGTTAAAGCACAAATGAGTGGGTGTAGTATCTCAGCAATTTATTAGCTATAAAACAAATAGTAAGTATCAGGACAGTGCAGAGGGAGTTTATTTGTGGAGGATGTCAATGCATTGGAGGACAACGGATGCTAAGGTATATTAATAACAAATTTAAGGCAAAGTGATAACTTTAGAGAGTCTACTTAGAAACTCATTAAGAGAAAATTATCTGCAGATAAAGGTGACTATCAAGTTAAAACTTAATTTTAAAAACATTGAAGCAACAGATAAATTTGAAATATTAATTCTGTAGAATCTCTTATAAAAATCAGAGTTATAATTGAGAAAGAGTAGAACTCAACAGTGTTCTAAGACTAAGGATGGCATTTGTCAGTATTTATGCATTTCAGCATCTTGAAACTTCAAAACACCCAGAACTGTATTCTCTCGTTTACTAATAGGGTGCCACTATTTCTGATTAACAACTGGGGTTTCATTCCTGTGACTAAAGACTGCAAAGGTTAATGTCTAAAAATAAAAAATGCTTTTCTTGGCGCCTATACACAGCTCTCCTGGTCACCATATATATATTTAGAATTAAATCTCAGCAAAAACAAACAAAAAAAAAATCACAGTAGGGAAGTTTTGGCTCAGTTAAGAGTAGAAAATATATTCATCAAGGAAACTGCAAAGCTAAACAGCATACACTAATATGGTTGACACTAAGAGTGCTCAGTTAAAGGAAATGGACATTGAGCTGGAAAATGAACTTATTGATACTGTTATAGAAACCTTATCCCAGAAAACAGGAACAAAAGATCCAGGATGACTATGGTAACATGCTACCAGAATGACTATTGGTAGCTTGAAAATCTGATAACCCATATATATTATATGAGGTAGAAAAACTAGACTATCCATGGTAAATGATAAAGGAGGAAATTAGAAAGCTCATAAAAGTGGTAATGCTAGATATATTCATATAAAGTCTGAAATCACACCACCTCACTACATACCTGTGTATATAGAACAACATTTACCACAGTGATAATAAACACTTGTAATCATTAGTATTATTTAGAATCTCAGTGGCAGCTATTCCCCAAACACAGAAACTGATGGTAAGTAAAGGAATGAAAGAACATAGCTTCCTGGCAGCAACAGGGATGGTGAACTCCCAACATATCACAGGTTAGATGGCAGGACTTAATCATCAGAATGAAAGTAGCTATGATTACTGAAAATGGTTAGCAAGCAAGCAGAGAGCAGAAATTCAATCAATATGCAGGCAAGAAGAGTATTATTTAATCTACACTCCAAAAGTCAACAATAGATAATCTGGAACTATCACTATTTACACTGACAATCATATACTGGGGCTAGGGAACAACAAGACATTTTGAAGGCTACTGAACTGTAAATATTGTTGACTAATCTCTCTCAGGTAAGCAGTGTTAGCACTGGGGGAGTTCTGAACTGGTAAAAATACTGGCAAGCTTTATGAACCAACCATCCCCAGAGCCACCAGGCAGCTCCACACAATTACAATTCTTTGTAAATTGCGTTTACTCTGTTCCCTCCAGTACTAGTATTTGGAATTCAAGAAACTGTTTTCAAAGTTACAGCTGATCTGGGCAAGGGGTGGGAACAGGGTAAATTATAATGTCACAGACTTGAAATTCAGTTACTTTTCTAGAATAAGCACTCCCCTAATTGTAGCCAGGTTATTGTAGTTTTGATTTCTAAAGAAGTTGATTCTAGCAGATATAGTCAGATATTTTTTTGAATGGGATCATGGGAGTTTCTTATTCCACCATTTTCTCTGATATCATTTGCTTAATATTTTAAGTTTAGTCATCATGGTCGCTACATGTTTATAAACATAACACAATGGTCAAAGGAATGTGCTGATTGACTACTTTTCTGAAAAACATTGTTAAAGTTTGTTGTTTTTAAACATTTTTAAACATTATAGATATTTTAAATTAAAATTTAAAGAGGTAATGAAAGACAAAATCTTTATAACTATATTTTTGATTTATAAAATGTGTGATGGGTTATGTGTCACATCAAAATTTCATCAAATATATTTACATTTTATAACTGGTCATCCTAAAAAAGATGGCAGAAAAGACAGTACTTAGGAGGTTTATGTTTAGGATATCATTTTTTTTAAATGTTAGCTAATAAAATCTTTAACAATCAATTGTCGGTGACTCAGAAATGATATCTGGCCACTTAAAAATTATCAATTCAAGATCATATTTCAGAGGACATTGCTGTGATAATAGTAATCTGTAAGATGAAATTAATTAAAAAGTTAAGCACTATATTCAGCTGTTGTTTTTCTCAGGAAGTTAGGTTAGATTTTGGGAAAACATCTCTAAAAAAAGGGTATGTTAGCAATCAGAATGCAATGTTGAAGATGAAGATCCTGAATCACTGTGCAGGAGAGTCTGGTTGGAGATCAAATTTTCATTCTTCCTGCTTCATATATTTTATTCTTGTGAATGAAACAATTTCAGTGCAAACTCAAAGGGATATTTTATTAAGAGGATAAAATATTGCACCGGACATTTGCCTGTCTGCCTCCACATATATCCGTGCAATCTATCTCTGGGAACAGTATTTTCCAACTCCCTTGCAAGTGACCTATCTTTCATCTATTGAAATAGTATCTTCATTTTTCCATAATTACTATTTCCAGTAACTTTTAGAATCACATTGTCAACTACTAACTAAATTCCTTTTGGGAACTTGATTGTTGTTGAAGTGAATTTACGGACATTTTGGGGAAATTGTGTCTTTACAATATTGAGATACAAAACCAAACATTCATTCAGTTTATCTTTTCACGTCCCCCCCATATTCTGTTATATTCTTTAGGAATGTTTGATTATCTTCACCACTTTCTTACACAGATTTTTTTTAATACTCTGAAGGGTATCCTTTTTTCAAACATCACTTCTATTTTCCCTCCATTCTCCTTCCCTTTCTTAGTATGATTTTTGCTTTTGTTAATAGGATACTTTCTTCCATTTTCCAATGGCATAGAAAATTAGTACTTTATGCTTAATTGTATCTAGCAATTACATTAGTTTTAGTACTTTGTAAGCTATTTCATTTTTTCTAGGAAGGAATAAATAAATATATATATATTTATTTAATATATATATTTATTTAAATATATATATATTTATAAATATAAACAAATGCTTTTGCCTCTTTCTCATCTTTATAGTCACCTTGTTCTTATGGCATTATTTCTGTTCAATATTCAGTACATTATTAACTGAAAGAGTGTACTATGTATAGGCATTGTGTTCTCATTTCTGATTTTATACAGAAGGCATACAAATTTCAAAGCACAGTATTGTGTGTATAGTATTGCAAGTAGAATTATTGTTTTTATCTTTTCATCTTACTCATTTTTATATGAAAATGTGATGAGTTTTTAACTGGCACTTCCCTGTAATCATTTATTGTTTATAAGAGCTTTGGGGTGGGGTATTTATAGTTTTTGACATATAGTATAATTATCTGTAAATGATAGTTTCATTCTTCTTTTCCAATATTTATTTATCTATTATTGTCATATTGTTCCCATCTAAACCTCTAATATTAAATTAAACAGAAATTATGACAGTGTACATCATTGTCTTTTTCCTAATTGAAAGGGAATGCTTACAGTTTTTCACCATTAAACTTTATATAGGCAATAGATTGTGACACGTGACCTGTGTTACGTAGTGGTGGGTTTCTCCTATTTCCTTTTGTTAAGAATTTGTATCATAAATGAGCACTGTATCTTGTCAAATGATTTTTCTTCACCTATGATGTTATTCATTCTTTTGTTGATATAATCTTTTGTTGATTTATGTATACTTACTGATTTCTGTATATTTGTTGATTAATTATATCATTGCATTCCTAAGACAAAGCCTACTTAGGGATGATATATAATTCTTGAAATATATTGCTGAATTTAATTTTCTAGTATTTTGTTGAATATTTTCTTATCAGTATTAATCAGGGATTTTGGTCTGTTATTTTCTTGTGCTGTCTTTATCTGATTTTGGTATTAATGTTGGTAACATAATATATGTACTACCTTGAATTTTTAGAAATAATTATGACAAGTTAATCAAAAGTTCTTGGCCGGGCACAGTAGTCTGTGCCTGTAAACGGTAGCCTAGGAAGCCACGGTGGGAACGAGGGATGGCAGTCCAAGTCCCGCTCGGGGCAACTAGCGAGACCTAGTTCCAAAAAAATAGCTGAGCGTGGTGCCGCGCACCTGTAGTAATTCCAGCTACCTGGGAAGCTGAGGCTGTGGCTTGCTTGAGTCCGTGGTACCCCCGGCAAGGTGAGCCTGCGGTTCCACGGGCAATAATAGCGAGACCTAGTCGGGAAAAAAAAAAAAAAAAGTTTTTCATTAATGTCTTGATAAAATTTGTGAAAAAATTTGAAAAAAATCTTGTGATGCCATGAGTATTTTGTTTATGAAATTTTTTCTATTACTGTTTCAGTTTCCATGATTGTGGTCAAGTTTATTCAATTCTTCTGTTTCTTCCAGGGTTGATCTTGGTAAACTACATTATTCAAGAAAGGTGGTCATTTTTTAAAGGTTATGAAATCTATTGGCATATGGTTGTTTATCATTTGTATTTCCATAGCAAATTTTATTTCAGTTCTGCTTATCACTTTTCCTATTCTTTTCCTTGTTAAGCTAGCTAAAGCTTCATCAATTTTACTCTGCCTGGTTTTTTATTATTGAATTTTGATATATTTTTAAGACACCCTAGATACAAAGAATTTAATAGATATGTTATTCGTGAATATTTTCCCCCAGATATTCTCATAAATCTTTTGAATATTAAACATTCTTTGATGAACTAAAAATTTTATTTTTCTGTGTATTAATTTGAATTGATTTATCTCAAAATCACAATAATTTTTCCTAGAAGTATTGTAATTTTAGACTTTCATATAAATCTAAACTCAATTTTGAGTTATTTTTGTATATGAATATCCAACATTCCACCATCACATATGGAAAACACTTTTTTCACTGAATTGTTTTTACACATTTGTCAAAAAACAATTGATAAAACTTATTGAATCTATATTTGCATTCCACTTTGCTGACATAAACTTGTACCAGTACTACTCTTTTTGATTTCTGTATCCTTGAAGTTGGCTTTGAGAACAGGGTAAACCTTCCCATTTATTGGTTTACAAAGTTATTTTGACCAGGTTTTGTTTCTTTGCTCTTTCAGGATTTGTTAATTTCTCCAAACAAACCTGCTGTGATTTTTTCATCTATTTGTGTCTTTGAATACATTCTTCAAATACATTCTTGAATATATAATTAATTCCTTCTTCTAAGTGCTAACCCCATATTTAGTGACTGAGAGGGGATGCAGAATTCTACCTTGGCAATGTTCATAATCGGGATGTGGGAAATTCCAATGTATTACTCCAGAGCATAGCTTAACATCTACTTACATGTACAAGTAGCATTCCATCTGGCATCTTCCTTGTACTACACAACAGTAATTAGGAGGAGTTTGACATAGCTTGCTGAACTTCATAAACCTTATCAGTGTAGTATCCTACTTCCATATTTCTGTTCTAAATTTTCAATTCATCTTTTCTATGAGTTTCTGCTATAGTATTTTTGTATGTTCCTTATCTTTTGAGACTACTGATAATTTTTCTTCCAATGGAAATGCTTATATTTGCATATGACTTGAAACTCATTCATTATTAAATATTTCTTCCTTTCATTTTAGGAGATTTGAGAGTAGAGAAAGTGGCTACAGCACATGGTCATTTTGCTGTTTTGATCTAATTTACCTAAAATTCTTCCTTTTTGGTACTTTCATTGGTTTATGAATAGAAACATTATTTTTCTATTGCACTGATTTTATATAAATGTGATCATACCATTTTTCTTTTGTTTACATTATTTATTTAATAGTTAATAGTGAGTATTGTGGAGCTTTCCATGTAAATGCACTTATATTTACAACATTATTTCTACTGCTAAACAGTAATTAATGTTGCAGAAATACCATTGTTTATTTTACCAATGGGTATTTATATCACTTCTGGCCATTTTTTTCTTTACATATTACAAGATATAATTGTAACTTACACATAAATTTTGCAACATATTTTCTATATAATAGTATTTCTGTAAAATACATATGAAAGAAATGAAACAGCTTTATTAAATTTGGTTCCATTACGATTTTAGCAAATTTTCCAAACTGTCTTTTAAAAACGGTATAGTCATTTTCCCCTGGCAAGAATACAAGAAAGTATGAATCAACTTTTTTAAATACATCTGAACACATAGTGAGTATTTTCCATATAGACACTATGCTAAACACTGATAACTACTGGCGAACACAGATAAGAAATATGGCATGACTTATAAAGCTGTTACTTCAATAATAGTGTCTTGTGAATGATCCAGAGCCCACTAATTACAGACTTGGAGTAATAGACCCAGTCATCGAGTATATTGAAAGCTTCTTTGAAATTGTATATTGTGTGTGTATTTTTTAATTGTTAACCAGATAAGCAAAACATATTTCATTTTATATTAATTCTCTTTTTCCTCATTACATATAAGTATAACACCATATTGTATTTTTATAATCCAGGTTCTACTTCCCACTGTGAATTATCTCTTATTTAACCCATTATCCTAATGAGCTATATAAAGTTTAATATATTTTTTGTTATTATAATATATATTGTATGTTAATCTTTTCTTTTTAAGTTGATATATTTCTCCTGGTTAGTTTGGATTGTTTATTTTTATTCATGGCAGTTACAAAGGTTAAAATATATATTTCTACATCATCTTACCTATTAAAATTTCTTTATCTTCTAATATAATTTATTCATATATTTTATTTTTTATAGTATAATGTCAAATATACTTTTACTGAAAAGATAAGTTGATACAAAATTTATCTTTTATTATTGTTGAGTAGTATTTCATTGTGTATATGTAAATATTTTGTAATTCGTTCATCTATCTTTGGGCATTTGTACCATAATCTGATTATTGTAAAATAATGTTGCAATGAACATAAGCAAAAAAATATCTGCTCCAAATACTGTTTTTGTATTCTTCAGATAGATACCTAGGAGAATTGCTGAATCAAGTGCAAGATCTATTTTTATTATTTTGGTAAACCTCCATACTGTTTTCCATAGTGGCTAAACCAGTCTATTTCCTACCAACAGTGAATAAGAATTCTAATTTTGTCCATATCTTCAACAGTACTTGTTGTTTTGGGTCTTTACAGGTTGATATGGGCTAATATCACAGGTATAAGTTTGCATATCATAGTGATTTTGATTTGCATTTCTCAGTCACAAATGATGAGCACTTTTCATAGACTTGTAGGTCATTTAGTTTTTGTTTCCTTTTAAAATTATGCTGTTTGTTTTCTATTTTGTTGAGTTGCATGAGCTTTTTGTAGGTCTTAAATATTAGCTCCTTGTTGGATATAAAGTATGCCAATATTTTTCTCCCACTCAATTAAGGTGTCTTTTTGTTTCAATAATAGTTCTTTTTGCTCTGCAGAGCTTTTTAGTTTGATATAGTCCCATTTGTTTACTCTAGTTTTTGTTTCTCTTCATCTTGTATTTGAGTACCCAAAATATCCCTGAAGTCAAAGTCTCAGCGTATTCTGCTTGTTTTCTTCTATTTAGCTTGTAATTTCAGATTTACGTTAAAATCTTTAATCCATTTTACATTATTATTTTTGTATATAGAGAAGAGCAGTTTAAAACTTAACTGCATATGAGTGTCTAGTTTCTCCAACATGATTTGTTGAAGAGAATTTTCTTACCTGTGTATACTCTTGGCTTATTTGTTATAAAATAAGTATTCATACAAGTTTGAATTTGTTTTTTAGTTCTTGATTCTATTCTTTTTATTGCTATTGAGTTATTACCACTTGAGATTAAAAGGTTAAAACATATAGTCCACTTGCTATTTAAATATTTCTTACTCTTTTTTGTGAATTTATAAAATTCCATCAAATTAACATGCACATTTTCAAATAAGCTGGTTTGGTAAGAAATTAGTTATTGGTCAGACTTTTTCAATGTATCCATGAAGTAAATACAGTAATATGTAAAGACCAAGAATGATATAGGGTAGTGACAAAGTTGAAAACTGAATAGTGCCGAAATGCTCTGGTGGGCAGGATCTGAGAGAACCACAAGAGAAAATGGGAAGCGAGAAGAGAGAGGAGAGATAAAAGGAAGGGGCAAGGAAAGAAAAAAAGAAAAGGTAAGGAAAGGAGACAGATGAGAATGGCAGACTTAGGTAACAGACCCACATGACCTGGTCATGTGGAAACCCCCTGAAAGATTGAGCTGGAGGTGGCAAGGAGAAATGGTGACCAGTAGAAAAGCAGCCTCTGTGGAGAATGTGGCACAGCAGCAAGGCAGCATAGTAAGCTGGTACCTGGAGATGGCCAGGAGGTTGGAAAGCTGATTTGTGCACCAGCAATTGTGGAACAAATTTGAAGTACCTGGGAGAAGTGGAGCAGTGTGAAACACTGGAGAGAGAAGAAAAGAGAAGACTCCAGAGAAATACTGGAATTTGCTGTGCTTGCCTTAGTTTTAGAAGAGCAAAGGGGCACTGTCATGGATATGTGTCTTTGGGACCTTTGGGACTGAAAATGGTGACTGGGGTAAGATAACTGGCCACTTCTGGCTTTGAAAACTTTTCATTTACTTGGCTAATTCCCTTGCTCAAATTTTTTTTTTTTGAGAGCTGGTAGCAAATTTTATTTATATATTTTCTCTTTTTTATTAAGTAACTTATTTATACATATATATTTCACATCATTGACATCATTGTGGTCCCTGGGGGTCCCCCACCACCTCCCCTCCCTGGTCACTCCAGTTGGTCCCCTCCCACAGTTGTGTACTTTCATTTGGTTGTCCATATATTAGTGAAACCATTTGGTTTCTGTTTTTTTCCTTCTGACTTGTTTCTGCCAGTATGATTTCTTCTAGGTACATCCATGTTACAAAAAAAATCACCATTTTTTCATTTTTTATTGATGTGTAATATTCCATTGTGTATATATACCACATCTTTTTCATCCAATCATCTGTCTTGGAGCATTTGGGTTGTTTCCAGGACCTTGCAATTATAAATAGTGCTGCAATAAACATCTGAGACAGGTGTCCCTTTGTACCCACATTGAGGTCTCTTTTGGGTAGATTTCCAGAAGAGTGATTGATGGATCAAATGGTAGTTCCATTTTCATTAGTTTGAGGGTCCTCCACGCTGCTTTCCATAGTGGTTGAACCAGTTTACAATCCCACCAGCAGTGTAACAGTGTTCCTTTCTCTCCACATCCACGCCAGCACTTGTGGTTGTCTGTTTTTCGGATGTGGGCTGTTCTTATTAGTGTAAGATGGTATCTCATTGTGGTTTTGATTTGCATTTCCCTTACTGCTAATGACATTGAACATTTTTTCATGTGCATGATGGCCATTTGGACTTCCTCTTTGGAAAAGTGTCTTTTTATATCTTCTCCCCATTTTTTAACTGGGTCTTTGCTCTGTTTTTGTTCAGTTGTGTGAGTTCTTTATGTATCTTTGTTATCAGACCTTTGTCGCTTATATGGAGGGTGAAAATTTTTTCCCACTCAGTCTGGAACCAGGTAAGGATGCCCGTTCTCTCCACTACTTTTCATCATTGTACTGGAAGTTCTAGCAAGGGCAATAAGGCAAGAGAAAGACATAAAAAGAGTGCAAATAGGGAAAGAAGAACTGAAGCTCTCATTATATGCAGACAATATGATTCTTTATGTAGAGAGCCCAAAAAGATCCACAGAAAAACTTCTTGAAACAATAAACCAGTTTAGCGAAGTAGCTGGTTACAAAATCAACACACAGAAGACAGACACTTTCCTAGACACAAAAAGCTAAACAGAAGAAGAAGAAATTTTAAAAAATCCCATTTACCATCACACTAAAAAAAATCAAATACCTAGGGGTAAACCTAATAAGATACGTGAAAGATCTATATAAAGAAAACTTCAAAACTCTGCTAAAGGAGATAGAAGACATAAGGAAATGGAAAGACATTCCCTGCTCATGGATTTTAAGAATTAACATCATCAAAATGTATCCTACCAAAAGCAATCTACAAATTCAATGCAATCCCTATAAAGATTCCAACAACATTCTTCAAAGAGATAGAACAAAAATTACAGAGATTCATATGGAATAACAAAAGACCTTGATTATCGAAAAATTTCCTGACCAGGAAAAGAGAGAATGGAGGAATTACTATTCCAGACTTCAAACTATACTACAAAGCCATAGTAATTAAAAAGCTTGGTACTGGTATAAAAACAGACAATCAGACCAATGGAACAGAACTGAATCCCCTGAAATAAAGCCACACATATATAGTCAACTAATCTTTGACGAAGGAGTGAAAAACTTACATTGGAACAAGGACATCCTCTTCAATAGATGGTGTTGGGAAAACTGGAACAAGACATGCAAAAAAAATGAACCAAGATACCTTCCTCACACCATGTACAAAAACCAACTCAAAATGAATAATAGACTTAGACATAAGACCTGAAACCATAAAATACATAGAGGAAAATCTGGGCAAAACCCTTCATGAGTTACAATTTAGAAATCCATTTTTGGCCATATCCATAGATGGCAAAAAATGAAGGAGAACATAAACAGCTGGGACTACATCAAATTAAATTGTTTTTGACTGGCAACTGCTCCATGTGGGTGAGACCCAACTTCAAAACAACACATAATCAATATTTTTGAATTTTGGACAGAATTGCCAGTTATCCTATTTTCCAGCAACATTACCAAACATTTATATTGCCATCTTATTATTCTGACTGACCTTTTACCTAATAATTGTATTCTTTTTGGAAATTTTTGTCCTTTATTTTGTGAACTGTGATTACATAACTTTTACTAAGTATTTCTAACTTTTCACCCTTATTCTCTAAGTCCCATGTCCTGGGTATCTGAAAGTTGGGTTTAACCTGTAGGAGGCTAAGATCGATCATTAGAAAATAAATGATCCTGCATCTTTGTTCCCTAGCTCCCAGAGTCAGGGGATTGAGACTAGTTGAATCTCTCTACCAATGAGGAAAGCTACTGTTATTTTCCCCATGTTGCTAGCTTCTCTAGTGTTCAGTTACTGTATTCATTGCCCCCATACAGTCCTGGAGTGGTAATGAATTTAAGCTTTAATAAATGTGTATGAATTACAATTGTATTTTTTCTTTGCTATCAAGTAACTCATGCATTTGAAGAATGTACAGCTAATCTCTTTGTTGGGAGGTGTTATTGATTAAATTGTGCCCATGAAAACTATGTTCAACTCCTAAACCCTAGCAGTATCTATGCATGTCACATTAGGAAAAAAGTTTTTGCAGTATGATAAAATTGATATGAGGCTATTTGAGTTTAATTTGGCCTCATCCCTTATGATGGTGTCCTGATAAAAGGAAAACATCATATGAGGACAGGGGGGTAATGTGGAAATTGTTTGAAATAACAGAAACAGAGATCTAGTATTGCAGCTACAAATCAAAGAGCATGAGGAATTAGCAACCATCACCAGAAGCTGAAAGAGGCAAGCAAGGATCCTATCCAGCATTTCAGAGAGAGCATGACCATGCTGACCTTTGTAGGCCCCAGAGTTGTGGAAGAAGAAATTCCTGTTGTAGTAGCTGCCTAAGTTTTTTTGTTGTTGTTGCAGTAGTGTTAGATTAATGCAGTGTGAGAAGATTATAGGATAGTAATGTTTGTGATGTAGTGGCATCATTGCTAAGCAGATTATTACAATATTTGCTTAGAACAAAGAGAAGAGGAGGCAGAAGTTTTTGAGAAAGCAAGAAACTGACATTTTGGTACAATAAGAAATAAATATTTTCTTTAAAATGCACAACTATGTTGAAAGAAAAGTAGAATTGTGAATGTTACACTTAGAACAAAAGTGGAAACTGCTTTTCTGAAATTCTGAAAGTTACTTAGTTCTTGTAATCATCAGAAAATACTTCCGTCAACCCTGTGCTTGAACATAAGGTTTGTTGAATTGTCAGGTCAAGCACTTAACTTTCCCAATATTCATCTTTGAAGATAAGAAAGGTGTAAGAAAAAGTAGGAAAATAGGGTATCTGACTTGATGTCTTAAAATGAAACACCTGTGCAAACAGAGTCAAGTGTAGAGTTAAAATATATGTGTTATAAGTTGGCACCTAGGGTAAAAATTTAAAGAGTTGGCATAGAGGAGTAACTGTTACCTGTGGGAGAAAAAAAAAAGAATTTAAAGTCACCTACTCTCTGGTTCCAACCCTGCACTTGCATAACACTGAAACTGAATGAAATGAAATGTATAATATACTCACTTAGTGTATTATAAAATTGTAGGAAAAGATAAACTGAATGTATAAAGTTTAACTCGTTTTAACACATAATCATAAACAGCATAGGTCTCTATGGTCAAAAACCTAATTGCCTCTCTAGCCCTGTGGCTTGTTGGGATAATTGCAATTCTGTATTTTTTATGGTTAAGGATAACCTCCGACCTGTACCCCCCTCTGGGATCTAATTACTCTCATTAATATCAGGAAAAGAGATTTTGTTGTGATGTGCCCCATGTAATCTTAAACTTAGAGCGTAAAAGCACTACAGACAGCAGAGATGTTAGGTCTTCTAAAATCTTACCAGAAGCATTCCTGTACATGAGATATTTGATAATCAAGTGGATGATTTCAGTTGATTAAGAAGATCCAATGCAGCTATAACTCATGAAATAAAAATTTGGGTATGCTACATATCCATATATCTGATTAGTAAAGAAACAAAATTACAAATGAATTTAGTTCACTGCTCATGATATACCACAGAGCATATGTTTCCAATTTGCAATAGTTCTTCTTCACCTGCTAATTGTTAGTTGGTGCAAGATGGATACCACAGCACTACAGATACCATGGACACAGTGGGGGGTGGGTCCACATCACAACTGAAGTATAAGAGATGAGAAAACAACTTAATTTTTAAGGGCACTGCCAGCAAAGTATTTAATCATTATCCCTGTGGGATTATCATTATTATCCTAACCAGGAAATAAATTTGCACTTGGACTCAGAGATATTATCGTTAGTTTCTAGATGTTTGCATATAAACACTCTTCAAAAGACAATCCTATATATACGTAAACATTATGCATTATGGAGAATTTTCCAGCAGCAGATACTATCACCATGTGCACCTATGCACTCACCGGGCCAAGAAGACCCAGGACTTCATTTTGGAGATGCCTTCAAGGAGAGCAACACACCCTCCCCTCATTACGGGAGAGGAGAGGATAACCAAAGATGGGATAATCGGCCCCACATCAAAACTGCAAACTGAGGCAGAGGAGATGATCTTCAAAAGCCATTCACAGATGCCTGTATTCATAGAGAAACTTCTTTACCAACACTGGCTGGGGGTGAGACCCCTTAAAACTGACATCAGAGCCGTAAGGAAAAGCAGCAAAGCAATGGAGATGGGGTTGGAGAAAACGGCCTGCAGCAAGAAAACATGGACAGATCACAACTGAATATAGACTGGCCACCCAAGGCAAACTTAAGACTGAAAACCTACCAGCAAGGCTCACCTGGTTCCAACAATACAGTCCCTCACCCACTGAAAGGACACTGCCATAGGAAAGAGACTAATGGACTTAGCACAACTAGTAAACAACAAAGAGAGGAATTTGAGAGAATGAAAGGGGCACCAGAGGGACGGGGGGGGAGGTATCCCCAAAAAAGTTACAGAGTTTGTGATCTAAAGAACAAAATAAATTAAAAAAAAAAAAAGAAAATAAATAAATAGGATATCCCCCATTCCTGCCCCCCGCCCCTCATTCCGGTAGTGCTTGTTTAACCAAATAAATACACAAGGTCACCATGAGGCAACTTGAATTTCTCCTTATAAAACAGGTTGATCTGATTATGAAACCTTTTTATTGGTCAAACTATGAAAACAGAGGTAAACACTGATCCTTTTCTTATTGTCCCTAAATATGGAAGCATTTATTAGGGAAGCTTCCTGACTGGAGTGCTTCTGTCAATGTCCATATCATGGATGTCCAGAGTGCCTTGTCCATTATCATGGGAATGGGTACACAACATTGCTCCCATGACATGTAAGGATAGGCTCATGCACCTGGAATTCATGCATGTCATCACATTATTCAACTGAATTGGAACAACTGGATTGAAACATCTCAGTTAAAGTTCTTGTTAGCAGGCATAAACTTCCAGAGTCAGAGTCTTTCCCAGAATAATGAAGTACACACCTTAAATCAGCATTCAGTATTTGAAGTTAACTCCCTTTTGGTTAGGAGACACAGTCTAGTGATCAAACTTGTTAACTTCTCCTAAGATGAACCTTGAAATCTATGAACTTGGAAGTTATGTATTCAAGAAGAGAATTTTTCCATTTGGAGATATAGTTATGGTTAAAATTGAAAGCTGAAAGTGTTCCCAGGACATTCAGGACAATTTATATTATTCATTAAATAGGCATGAAAGAGGAATTACTTTAGTGGTCAGGATGACTACCCCTGCTTTCCAAAGTTAATCAGTGGATGCAAAGATTACTCAGTTTGGAGACCAGTGGATTGACTGCATGCTTCTAATCTTTACTTACCCAATATTCCGATCAATTGTAAAGTTCAACAATTCAATAAATACAGATCCAGGTAACACTGGGGGCCATCAGGAACAAAGTTATGACAAAGAATTCCATGTGAGAAAAAATCTGGAAAAGTAACAGGATTTTAGTTACAAAGAATGCGTTAGAAAAAAAAAAAGTTAGAACCTTCCAGGCCCAACCCTGATCTTAATCGGACCAGAGGCAGGAGCTGAAGTCCTTTCAAATGGTTGGGGCCTTTGGGGAGGACCCCCAGAATACCCCCACCACATCATAGGATACAGGTGGGGGTGGAGGTAGGAGTAGGATTAGCCTTGCACCACTGGGGTCAGGGTCTTGGGGCTTAGGGGTCTGGGTTGGGGGAGATGGCCTTTGCCTCCACGAAGGTATGTGGGTAGGGGCTGGGCACCTCAGTCAGGGTGTGGGCTGCAGGGGAGGGGTCCCTCTCTGTTTTACTTCCACCTCAATAATATCTGCACTAGGAATGGAAAAGCCAGTTCTCTAGCTGCAAACATAAAGGAGAGGAGAAGAGAGGAACAAATAATGGTCCTGGATCTACCTAAGACGAAAGAGAGCATGGTCAGAACCACAAGAGACAAGACTGAAACTAGTGACTGTGGTGACCTGTCACAGAGCTCCACTTGCAACCTCTCCAGGGCTGAAGAACCAAATTCCTGGGCCAGAGATTTATGCAATGTGAGTGAGAATCCCTCCTTTATCAAAAAATGGAGGAAAACCACAAAGATGTGAGCCCCCATGGCAGAAGTGCAAACCAGGTGAGAGGAGAGGAGCTGGGCCAACTATCTGCCAAAGTCTTTCACCAGTGGGGAACTTCTCCACTGCCAGTGGCAGGGAGTTGTTTTCTCAACACCTGGTGCCAGAACTATATAACACAGAACCAGCAGACACTGGAATGGAGGAGACAGCCAGCATAAAAGAGGAAGCATAGAACCCAATGAACATCCGGGTCTAGAGAAAAGAAGACACTCTCCTCCACCATAGGAAGTTTTACAATAAAAGATGCTAGAGAACTGTGCCATGCACCTGACCTACAAGAGATTCTTGATGTGCTCAACCTGGCTACCTCCCTCACTTACTCCTGGAGATCTGAGCACTATGGTCTGCTGTGTTCCAAGAGTGCAGGTCCTCATCCAGGATAAAAGGACTTTGATCCAGAACAAGAAAAGTGGGCCAAACATCAACCAATGACTTCCAGTAAGAGAGGAGTTGGGGTGACCGGAGGGAGGTACGGGGGAAGGGTTGCAGTGTGGGGGTATAGTGGTATACTTCTACACCTAAGGGAGGGTCATACCTAAGGGGAACAATAACTATACAAATATGATCAATGCTGTATGAAAATTAGAAAATAAAAATAATTATTATTAAAAAAGTAAATAGTTACAATTATCAGCTTAGGCTTTATCTATAGTGACAGAGATGAAAATAATAGACGTTATGTGATATCATTTATTTTTTTTCACTTTAACCAAAGTGTCTTATTTGAGAACACATATGACTAATATTTTTTATCCAGGAAACAGTATAACAGAATGAGTAACGCATAACTTACAATGTGATAATCAATGGGTACTTCTGTGTCTCCCATTTGGATGAGACAAGTTTGTATTTTGGATAAAATAAGCTGGTGGGTACTGAGTCACACTGAGTCACTGAATGTGTTTTCATTCACATTCACTTTCAAACAATATCCACCTTGTTGTGTGTTGGGAGCTGTGTGTGCTCTCATTACTGGCCTGCTTTGATAAAGCTGCTGAAGGTTTGCTTAATTGGAAAATACCACCTTCAGGTGGAGAAGGTTTGGCCAAGACTTGAGCAGTTTCAGGGGAAACGCCTTTGTTGTTGATTTTTGGTGACTATAAAAGTCTGGTGCAAGATAAAGTCAGGGCCACAGTCCAGAGAGAGGGGCTGTGAGCAACTTCTGTCGGGGTCTTCTTTTTTTTTTTTTTTTTTTTGAGACTAGGTCTTGCTATTTTTGCCAGTGGAACCGCAGGCTCTCGTTGCCAGGGGTACCACAGACTCAAGCAATCCCCAGTCTCAGCTTCCCAGGGTTACAGGGGCACGCCACCACGTCCAGCTATTTTTTTGGAACTAGGTCTTACTACGTGCCCCAGGCAGGACTCGAAGTGCGATCCCTAGCCCCAGCCGCTTCATAGGCTTACAGGCACGAGCCACCTGGCCCGGCCCCTGTCGGGGACTTCTTGACTCAACTATAATCCTTACCCTCCCCCTCCAGACCGTTCAATCGAGTCTCGGCTGGCCTGCAGCAGTTGTGGGATCTGAGATCGGACCTTCATAGACAGCTTATAAATTCTTTGCTCTTTTTCTTCTGAGTGAATCTAACCAGTGGGAATCACTGGAGAGTTGAGGAAAAAGAGTGAGATATTTAATCCAGACCCATTCCTGAGAGATTTCCACAGATTGGTTTCATTTCTCAATTCGTGTTGACTGTCAATTGCTCATGAGATTACCAGAGAGAAAATCTTCTGAGAAAAGCTGAAATTATGAAACTAATTACCACCTCAGAGAATCTCAGATTAGACCGAGGAAGTCTGTTATAGGACTTCAGGGTCTACGTTGAATGCTTTGAGGTAGGATTCACAAGGTTCATTGGGCAGTATGTCTGCAATGTTTTAGTCAACACCAACAAGTACATGTTAGCATAAGATTATTTTGGGGTAGTAATACTGTTTCTGATCTAGTACATTTGAAATATGATTATCTAATAAGTTCACTTGGTCAGAGGTCCAGACTTTGAGAACCACTGTCTAGCACCTTGTAAATTTTTAACTTCTTGCCAATTTTCTCAACTTACCATCTCAGCAGAGACAAGGCTGCCCTTGCAGGTCTCCAACAGTCAGGGATATGCTATCACATGGAAGTGTTACTTTCTTTCTCTCTTAAGGAAAGTTTTGTTATGGTTTTTGAGCCAAAGGGCTTTCATCCTGTTGCTTTTATTTAGTATCTTTGTGAAATTTTGCAGATTTTTTAACCTTTATATAACCTGTAAACCAGAAACAGTAAAATCTATTTTGTACAACTTTTGTAAAGAGAAAATGAGATCACACTTATAAACAGCTTAGTTGATGACTTGGTTCAGCAAATGCCCAAGAAGTGTTTGTTATTATAATTATTGGTATGTATATATATCCTCTTTATCTCAGTTTTCTTATTTGTACAATCTGGGTAGCAAATGGGTATGTGTGAGGTTAGCGAAAGGTTAAAGGTGTGTTGTGCAAAACAAGATTAAATTAATATATTACTCATCTGTTGTCTATGAAAACTCCAAAAGAAGCTATCTTTTCCCAATCCATAATTGCCTTAAAATGACTGCTAAATTTCTTTCTTTTTCCCTATTCTTGGACTACAATCAACCCATCCAAAACATTAAAATGGTGTTAAGGAATGCTTAGAAATTTTAATCTTAGTTCAGTCGCTTACATAATTCTTTTAGATAGGATCAGAAAGTGGATGTTTTTCTACTTTCTAAATATATGATCTAAGAGATAGATTTCTAGTTTGCTATAATAATGAAGGTGGGTACTTTATGGTTCTAGATATTCCTCAAGAAGGCAATGTTTGAATATTTTACAAGGATAACATAAAGAAGACATTTTTCTTTTTCCTTTATTTACCTTGAAAAAAGATCAGACCTGACTTTCAACTCTTCCTGGTAGCGCTTCAATTAGTAATGAGTTTCACTTATGGGAAGAAATGCACTGAGAGACTGTGATTTTTGTAAATGAGATAGTTCAGAATGCTGCAGTTTACCTTTTCCTATTAGGTACAAAACTTGTGAGGATTTTATATGGCTAATTCAATCCATTAAACTTTCTTATTTTTAGGAGGCAAATCAAATCTTTACAAGACTGAGAAAATAAACATTTAGCATTATTTAAAAGAAAAGTAGGGTAAATGAAAAGAAAAATCAGATTAGTTACTGAAATTGCACAGGTATAAAAATAAAACTAAGTGGGGAAATTGTCATTGATTTGTGAGTCAAACAATACCAAACTTGATCCTTAACTTCTTTTGTTGAGAAGGAATTGTATGATTTGATTATTTTTTAAAACATCTCTGAACCTTTGTTTTATCATGTACTAAAAAAAAGATTAAACACAATTTCCTTTTTAATTATGAAATTATTTTATCAATAATCTTCACAAATATTTTTAATATTTCAAATGTTCCCAGTACCTGTCAGGTACTAGAAATTTAGAGATGGTTATAATATTCTGGCAACAAAGATTTGTAGTTTGATGGGAAAGTCAACATGTGAAATTGCTATATCATGAAAATCACCAATTAAAATAGGTACAGTGTAATACAGAATAAGACATGTTGGATACAGAGAAGAGTTAGTAGTAGCTTCACATATAAGGCAAAATATATGCCCCTGTAGAACACACAGGGAGAAGAGTCCTTTTAAGCAGAGGAAGCAGCAGGTTTTTGGTTCATGGGGCTGAGAATGGTTATGAGGTATTTAGAACAGCAAAACCATGGTCGTGTTCAGTACAAAACTTAATTATTTCCAGAAAATACAGAAACTGTGAGTGGCAAGAATTGAATCTATAAGGAACTTGTAAGCCTGATCATGAAATCCCCTTTAATTTTATCTTATGGACGATATTCAGGAAAAATCAGATAAGAAATATAATTGTATTTGAGATTCAGAAATCCTATTGATCATTTTCTGAAGTCTATTTGGAGTAATGGCAGATCAAGTAGAAGGATATTTCAAACTCTTTCAAACAAAAGCTGAAGGTGTGTTTTCTTTTTAGGACTAATGAAAATATAGTAAGTGATTATATTAATCAAGATAGACATATACTTCTCTGATATTTATCAAGTTCTGAGGTTTTCTGGTATTTATCAAGTCCTGAGGTTTTACATAGGTTGACAAATGGCTCTTGCTGCTGGCAGGGTCATAGGCTTTGTCACTTCTGTTGTGTCATCTTGCCCAGCTGCCTTTTCCCAAGGTTACTCACATGTGTCAGGTAAGCAAAGAGATGTTGCTCTTTGCTCATATTAACCAACAACAAGACAAAGAGAAAGAAGGAAACCAGAGGTGTTCCCTCAAAGATCCCCAGATTCTTTTCTATATTGTCTTAACCAAAAGTCTATCACAGATTTTCTCCTGAAAGTCATAAGTTAATATAGAAGATTATAGGAACAAACATTCACTGTCATTAGATTGGAACTAGGAAAAATGTTAATGGGAATAGAGACAAAGCAACAAATTTGATGATTATTAGATGAATTCTTAACAAGACTTGATAATTTGAATGTGAAATGTGAGCATGAGGAATTAACAAGAAGTTCAATCTTGCTTGATTGTGTTATGAGAGGAACTACTAATTGAACTAGTATAGAATAGAGGGTGCAATAGAAAAGTCTGGTTTTATATTTTGTATATTCTAATAATGTATAGTTGTCATGCAGTCATCCAAAAAAGAAAGGAGACAAAATGTAGATTAGGAAGTTGAACAAGAAGGCATGGTGTTTGCTCAAGGTGAAAGAATCAGAATAAAGCTCTTACTTACTCCCACTCAATACAACAGAATATGTTGTGAGAACTGATTTATGTTTCTTGGCATTATTTCCAAACATTTTCCCACCTACACAGATGCATCGTAGTTATTCCATGACACATTTAGAGTCACTTATTGTAATTGCTAACAAAGACAATGGTCATTTTAAAAATCTCTTCATTTTTCTGATATCATCTTGAATAATTTTATGCCTTATTTTAAAAAGGTAGGCTCATTTTTTCATAGTCCATATACCACTATTGATTAGTAGAAAGTCATTAATTTTTTAAATAAAACTTCTTGATTGAAACAGACAGCACTTTAATTGAAATAAATTGACATGAAGCTAACTTAGATCCTATCTTTGTCCTTTATCTAATGCAAATACATCATTCAGTTTAATTGTGTGCCTCTGTGTGTGAGTATGTACACATACATATACTTTCATACTCACAGCATCAACTATAAAAGTGTCCTGACTTTTTAGAAGCTTGCCACATAAAAATAAATAGGGTGTAAGTGCACACACTGGAGAAGCATTTGTTAAACTTGTTTACATAAGAACCTGCACAATTATGCTTGAGATTCCATGTTTACATTTTTATCCATTTTTGAAGTGGGGAGTATAGAGAGTCACAATTTAGTTTTTTAAGTCAGAAAACAAGACATCAAGTGAGATTTGTTTTGTGGAATCTAGTGTTCTTTATTATATGTAACCTTGAGTTATTGTGGAGACACTTGTATATGTTGTAATATATTCTTGTAAATTATTTATGTAATTTTACATGGCATTTAGCATTTTTGATTTTAGAAGTACAGGAGATAAAGGCAAAAATAAATAATGCTTACTAATTCTTCTAGGCTCTACAGTATTTACTCATGGAATGAATTTTGATTCTTTGTGGTGAAAAACATGACAAATTTTAGAATGTGTAGGAAGAAAGTTTATAGCACAAGGATATAGAAAGTAACTTTAAATATGAATCTTGGTTGAATTAAAAATTATGAAAAAATATTTCAGTCAATAGAAATGAGAAGGGAGAAGTGATATCTGTCTTCATTGAATATGAAGATTATCATGTAATCTAATATCATGTTATCTAATCTAATATGATTAATTATCATGAATGCTTAAGGTAGAACAAGTCCCCATTTACTAAATCTGGAATATACTTTGACAAATTGTTCTAAGTTCATTTGTATATGGGTGTGGGTCTCAAAATACAGTGTGGATTGAATGACCCATTAAATGGATTGTTAATATTTAGATTTCTGTAACTTACTTCAAAAAAGCTCAATTCAGTAAATCTGGAGAGGAGCCTGTGAACTTGCTTTTCTCACAGGTTCCCAGGGACATTGATACTACCCATCCAACAATCACAGTGAATTGCACTGCTTAGTCAGGAGTCAGATGTGAAACTAGTTCAAATATAAACAACCACTCTGAAAGAAAGCTAGTTTTTCTTCTGTGAACAGAGGTTCAATAAACACCAATTAAAGGACTATATCATGTTTGTTTGCTGATGCATTTATCTTTCTATTAAATTACATGGTGAAAATTTTTCCCTCAATATTTTTTAAAATTTTTTGAGAGAAGTTGCTGGAGATGTTTCTTTTGATTTGGAAGATATAATTTACAGTCTATTCTGTGTTAAAATCATTAAATAAGTAAATGATATTTTTCTCTATAAACACTATATAGGATCTTAAAAATCTCAGGTTTTCTAAAAATTCTTTTAACTAATGCTGAATATTTAGAGGAAAATAGAGGAAAATTTAATTTAACTTTTTGGATAAACTTTTTTTTTCACAATATATTGGCCAAAAATGTGACCCTTAAATGTAAATGTATCCTTTCTTACTCTTGTAATAGAGGTTTCTTATTATAAGAAAGGGTTGTTCATCATAGGTGAAGCAGAAGTGGAAGGAAGTTAGAGAAAGCACAGCATTTCTGAGAAAGGAACCTGGTCTATATACATCTTAAGTAGTACAAAACCTCTTGCTATGCACATCACTTTGAATTCTGAAACAACATCTTCAGAGGGATATTCAGAGTTTCAAGAAAAAAGATGAATAAATATTCTAATTTTCTCTCCACTACAACCTTAAATATAAATAAAATATAACACCTTAAATATAAATAAAATATATAGCAAGCACCTAAGCTGATATTAGAAAATACCTATGCTACCAAGAATACTACTTTGCTACAATATAATTCAAACTAAATTTTAGAAGTGGAATCAAGATACTGACATTGAATTCTGTCATTGGTTTCAGAGTGCTTTTCTATATGTGTTGAATTATAAAATTATAAGAGTCTCCAATCTTCTTTAAAATTAGGGTAAAAATGAGTTTAATATCAAGGTCCAGAGTTATTAAGGAGAGAAAAGCAACTTGGCAGTCATTTTTTTTTTTAATTTCAATGAGTTAGCCTAGCAATAACGTAGAAGGGATCTTTCACTCATTCAAACAAATATGAAATATTTTTTTACTATAGTAAACAATACTATAATCTACTATACTTTGCCATTTCTTTAAGATCTCAGATAAAATAGAGAGCAAATCTGTAAGCATTGTCTTAATATAATTTATGGTCTAATTAGAGTGTTGAGGAAAGGTATACATAAAAGTGAAAGAGAATTTCATAAAGCCTGTACACAATGGAAAACTGAACAGTAAAGCAGTAAGTGATATTCTAGATAGAATGCTATTGATATATCCTCTGACCAGATTTGACTCTTTAGAAGAAAATAATGTAAACACAGGGAGAAAGCGTTCCAGACATAGGGAGTAACTAATATAGTCACTGTAAGAACTGTTAAGACCTTCTAACAAATCTGGACATAGTGAACATTTAAGAAATGTGGAAGACAGAGTATGGGTGAATTACAAACAGCAAATCACACAGAGCATTATAGGCCATAAAAAATCAAATCTCTAGATTTCATTGCAAATATAATGGAAAGCATTGGTTTTTCTTTTAAACAAAATGATAAAAAATTTAAGGTGTTAAAAATCACTCTAAGAGGTATGGAAAAAAAATTATATAGTCAGTGTGAAGGCTGCAAAATTCATGATAGTTTAGCCATAATGGTCATTATATATTAGAAAAAATATACAAAGCATTTATAAATGAATATTTTGAAGTAAACTATTAGCTGATTCCAGCAAACCAAAATTAAATTTAAGTAATATTTCTAATAGTCACTATTATAAAAGTATTAATGGTTGCAATTAATTATTGCTGTCCAGAGATATCTCCTTTAACTCTGGAAGTATAACTTAATTTCAGATTAAGCTAATTTCAGAAGTGTAAAGTGTTCTGACTTCATGCAAATAAATTACTATGATGATTATTAATTTCTGTGTCAGCAATGGTTAATGCAAAGTATTACTGTTATACTTACAGTCACATTTTTTTTTGATCCCTCACAATTGCAGAAACATCTTTCATGTTGTAAACAATGAATTTTGACCACTTGAACAACATTTTCCCCAATGTTTGGAATTGATTATTTAAGAACTCACTAGCTGATTAATGATCAATAAACCAAATCCCAGTTTAAAACAATCTGTAGCATTTAATGATCCTTAACTATATTTCACTGAAACTCCAAAATGAAATAAAGACCTCTGTTATGAAGTTGATTTAGGCCTTGTCTATTCTAAATACTCCAATGAAAAATGATGGTGAAGCACAGTGTTCTCCCAATGTACCTTAGAACTAGAAATAAAAGTGCTTCCTAAACAAGAATGAGTTATGGGATTTAATTCTAGCTCTGGCAATGATTCATTGGATAACCTTGGGAAAGTAACTTCAACACTCTCTTGTGGTTTCCTAGTTGTAAATGGGGATATTAACCATTTACCACTCAACACCTACGTTTGACTTATGGAGTAATAATTGCCTACCCAGAATTTTAAGATGCAATGTAAATGCCATAAAAGCTAAATATTCTGTAATAAATACAAATAAATATCCAAAATATATGGAATAACTGAAAACATTGTAACAAGATGTTGTGTTCCAGATACCAGGTTAAGCACAAGACAGTAAACTGATTTTAAGGTCTACATTTTAAAGTCAAAGACATTGACTAACACAAAAAGCAGATTTATAAGCATGGTATGTGCTATTGAGAATGACTGACCACTAGAATGTGAGCTTCATGGAAGAACAACTTCATCTGTCTTGTTCAGTGTTCTTTGTCCACCACTTGGGCTAGTTCCTGACACTTTGGTCATTCAATATTTATTCATTAAGTAAATATTTACTGAATTTATACCATGTATCTGTTATATTTTCAGAGCTGGACATATTCATGTAGACAAGAGAGCACTTTTGACCTCAAACACTTTATATTACAAACACTTTATATTAAAGTGGGAGAGACAGGCAATAACAAGCAAATAAGACAGATAATATCAAGTAGTGATAAATGGTGGAAGAAACAGTGTACATGGAATGAGATAGCTGCTATTTTAGCTATTTTGATGAGGGAAGACTTTTCTGAGGAGAGTAAATTGTGGCCTGAAAAAAAAATATGTTTGTAAGACTGAGTGGGGAAATATGCTCTAGCAAGTGCAGAGGTGGGAAGGACCTTGGTACTGTTAAGGAGTGATGAATTCTTTTAGTTGATGTTAAGAGCAGAATTTTGTCAAAGTGCAATGAGAAAATGTCAGGGTCAGGGGTTGACAAGGGAGTGACATGATCACTTGGGTATTTAAAAGATCACTCTCTGTTCCCTGTGGAGAACAGATTCTAGGTGAATAATGCAGGTGTGTGACTTGTAAAGACACTGTTGCATGATTCAGAAAAGCAATTCTAGTAGTTCATGTGGAAGTCATCAAATCAGTGAAAAGCATTCGGATTTGTCATTTACATTAGACTTGAAGTTAGAGTCAGTAGAATTTGCTGTGAATTAAATGTGAGATACTCTTAGAGAATGAGGAGCCACTAAGTGCCTAGCTTTCTGTCCTGAGAAGTAAAATGGGTGGATTGCCATTTTGTGAAAGTCATATTAAGGTGAGAAATAAAAGATTAACTGTGATATTAACATGATCAGGCGGCCTTTGGAAAATCCAAGTGGAGATTTGTGATGCCTGACTTTGTGTCTCTGGGATGAGCTCAGGGCTACAGGTAAATTCTATAGTCATTGTCATATTATTTAAAATGCATGTTATATATTGACTTTCAAATAGCTGATGAGGTCACTAGAGAAGAATTTAGAGAGAAAAAGAAAAATAAAAAATCAAGTAAATTAAGCAATGGAAACTGCGTGGCCAATGTGTGTAGGAAGAAATTCCACGGGGAGTTGTGTCATGGAAGCACCCTATTCGAAATACTCTTGTCAAATAGTGAGAACTTGATTTATGGACACAGGAGATAGATTATCTTATTTCTTGAAGAAAATAAGGCCAAACAATTTCCAATTTGGCCTTTCCAAGGCCAAAACAATTACAGAGCAAACAAGAACAATAAAATTTTAGGAACTAAAAGGCAGGGAGCTAACAGGTAACCTGGCATGGCATAAAGAGAGAGCTAATAACATGGAAGAAAGTGACATTCTACATACAATAGTGCAGGAAACTAGAAGCAAACTGTTTTGTATCATAGAGTTGAAAAAAAGCTCAAGACTAAGTCCAACAGGCACCTATGAAAACATGGGTGATTTATACAAAAATAGGTAATAGATTCTAGATCGAGGAGGCAGTGCACAGTAGTTTACAAAAGCACACACATCAAATAATCATGATATTTCAAGTCAACCAGGAAAGGGTGTCAACTCTGCAAATATAGGAAACTGAGAATCAGAAAAACATCAGAGTTCTCAAGAGGACACTGGCTATCAGATTTAGTGGAGCAAGCTTTAGGGGTATAAAATAAAATGAATTCCAGTTATTCCTGGGTCAAATTAGACAAAGTACCTACTCTGCAAGGGAACATAGGAGACAGGGTTTGATCAAGAGTGGAATCACTTGAGTGATATGAAATAAATAGACACAATAAAGGTCATATATATTATAAGGATTGTTTCATACACAATTGGGGGGACAGGTAAAGAAATTTACAGAGTGTTGTTGCTTCTGTGTCTGAAGGTGAACCGGAAATGGGTCAGTGGTATGGACAAATATGGAGCAAAGCGTAACAAAGCAAAAGATAGTATGGAAGAAATTAGAATCTTTTTTATTTCTAACTTTGATGTAAGTAACTGGCAGAATGATGCTTATCTCTGTTATCCTCCAGCTGCACATGAACCTGGCCCAGGACTCTCAGAAACTGAAAAAGAAGACTAGATGGAAGCTGGAGCCACCATAGACCTAGCAGCCATTTCACATCATCAAGGTGAGTCAGGAGACAAGTGACAAGATGTGTGAACTACAGTAGCACCCGATGTACACTGACATACAAGGTGAAATGGCTACTGCTTCACTCTTGCTCCCAAATTTCACAGCATGTCTCTCATGGCCAAACTTTGTCTGCAATAGGAAGGACAGAAATTCTGCACAAATGGTTCCAGTTTAATCAAATTGCTCTAATTAGAAATTACTGCACAATTTATTACAAAAATTTCCAGGACTGAAGACATTATCTCCCAGGCATTCTATTTCTGAAAACTTCTGGAGAATATATTCCATTAAAGAAAGAAAAAAGATGAACATAAAAATACAATAAAGAATTCAGAACAGAGAGGGTCAGTACATCAGGGAGATAACATTGTAGAATATCTAGTCTAGTTGGACCAAAGAAGTTTCTAGGAAGAAATTATTCAGGAAAAGGATGTTAGTAGTTATACATTTTTGCACTTGTTTTAATCACAGTAAAAAGGATGTGACTATTCTAGCAGAAATATTAGGAGTAAATTAATAATAGGTATGACCAAGAAAGTGAAAGAGAGCAAGACTATTCAAGACTCCAGAGAAAACAAAAAGTAATATAAGAAGAGCAAAATGACTTGTGTGATTAATATTTTAAATTCCAAACTAAAGTCAGTGAATGATAATCAACTACAAATTATGATTAGATCAAGAAGATAGTAAAGGTGGAATCGTGATTGTGTGTATGTGAGGAAACAATAAAAGGATATGTGGTTAGGAACATGGTGTCAAATAGTAAAGGGAATAACTAAAATAATTAAAAGTGGACATCAGGGTAAGGTGGTGGTTGCTACTTTTTGTCTAAAAGTTTAAAACATTGAATTATATGAATAATGAATAATGTTTTGATGAAATTATAAAGAAAGCTTTAAAGTTCACAATGCCAAGAGAAGTCATGTCTCTGGACAGATACACTAAACCCAGACTTATTTGTGTGTACAAACCATGGAT
>PVHY01015716.1:0-35578 GCA_004024945.1 Uropsilus gracilis | reverse complement strand
GGAGGGCTCGCTTGCCGTCCTGGCCAGACACTGCCCCTTCTGGTGTGTCTGTGTAGCTGCTAGAACCAATAAAGAGCCAACTCAGATGGGTGAACCTGAGGCTGGCACTGTGGTTGGTGTCAGGAACAGGCTGCTTTCTGGGCACCCTGGCTCCACTCCTCCTCCCCCATTTGCCCATGAAAATCAGAAAGTGGGTTTTCTGGTAAAGTGACTATTTTGATGGGCTGGTATTACCACAAATTCCAGAGACCGTTTCACCATCCCACACAATGAAAATCTCATAATGAAATATGCTTTAATGTCCTGCTCTGAGCCCAAGCACAGACTGCGGATCATAACTTATACTGCATCTCTGCAGATTAAAATACCAGCTTAAGCTCTGGCAGGCCCAGGGCTGGCCACTCCAACAGTGCTTTCAGAGCAGTAAGGAAAAGCCTGGCTATTTCATTCTGTGACCTCTGTGACTGTTGAGTAGGGTTGGCCGCAACGATCACTGTCAAGATCAATCGTCAGATGATCCTGCATTGAATCGAAACACAGGGGACCAGATTTGCTGTGTTCAGTAGTTGTGTTGACTATACATAGAGGACTCAGATACTGAAAACGACTCTCCTTTAAACATTGGCCTTGAGACATGGAAACAACCCAAATGCCCCAAAACAGATGAGTGGATGGAAAAGCTGTGGTCTATATACACAATGGAATATTACTTATCAATTAAAAATGACAAATTTGATGAATTTGAGACAACATGGATGGACCTAGAAGAAATCATATTAGCAGAAACAAGTCAGAAAAAAAAAGACAGAAACCAGTGTTTTCATTAATATATGGGACATAGGAAAAAACAAAAGACCAGGAAGAAAAGCCAAAACAAGCTAGTGACCAAACTAAAGTACAAACCTGGGGTTGAGGGGGGGGAGGGGTGAGCGGGAGAGGTCAGGGAGGGGAGGTGGTGGGTGGACCCCGGGGAATACAAAGATGTGAAATATAGATATAAATAAATTATTTTTTTAATTAAATAAATAAACATTGGTCTTGAAAAGTGAATAAAAAATAAATACTGTGACATTTTTTATTTGGTTTATTTGTATTGTAAATGTACCCATTGACCTTTTGAAAATCAGAAATTCCCAGGGCTTATTTCCTTCTATAATTAATATAATATAATATAATATAATATAATATAATATAATATAATATAATATAATATAATATAATATAATATAATATAATATAATATAATATAATATAATATAATATAATTAATATAATATAACACAGTATAGTTTAGATCCTACTTTCATTGTCTTTAGAGTATTTGAAAAGTTAAGTCAAGTGAGAACTCAAGAGGAAAAGAAAAATACTTAATACAAATAAAATATTCACAAGTCTGTAAAGAAATTTATTTAAGAAGGCGAATCAATAGGAAAAGCACAATACTGTTTGGCACTGATCTTTCTGACTTTTTTTTTTTTTTTTAGCCCTGGGCAGAAGGACAATGTTGATAGAAGAGGAGCTAAAACATTGACTGCTGGCATGTGGATATGTATTTTTGTCCAAGGTTGTGTGAGTTAATCCTCCAGGGAGAGAAAAGAGATAGCTTTTGGTTTTGGCAGAAAGAACTGTAGAGTTTGCAAAATAGTGGGTCTGGACTATTAAAATATTGGCTAAGTGGTAAAAGGTGGAGATGGAAACCAAAGAATCGAAGGGTTAAAATAGATTTGAGAGATCCTGTTGTTTCTCTGTAAAGGGAGCTGCTCATTTGTCAGGCCACCCTGTGTCTGTCCCTTGATGCCCTTTCTCAGAAGCTACTCCCAAGTTCCCTTAGCATCCAGTTATACATATTGACAGAATAACTGCCTGCCTACATCTTGCAACATGCTGGACAAGAATCTCAACTATCTGCTAGAGACAAAGCCACTCAAATTCACTTTAGCCTAAACACAGAAAGTAGGTGTCCCTTAAGGAATCGAAGACTGTGTCAGAAAACCAAACATTTAAAAAAATCCAACAGCCAGTTCCCATCTTGCTACTAACGGCGCATTCTCACGAGAGAAAGCCACTGTAAAGTCTTGGTAAATTCTGTTTTCCTTCTTAGAACTTGAAAGGAGCTGGCAGACCACCTGGTCTAAGTCTTGTTTTAGTTATGAAAGTGTGAAAGTTCAGAGTTTCCAACTGCCCAAGACTCATAGATGAGGCTTTACATTCTAGACTCGGGCTGAGCTCTCTGCAAATTTTCTCCTTTTCCTACGCTATCTGGAAAAGTAATGGGAGCATTCTCTTAATTCCCTTAACTCTAGTCCTTAAGCCCAAATAACATAATAGCCAGCCATCCGTCCGTCCGTCCCTCTCTTTACCCATTAAATGTCATTTGGCATTGACTACGTGAAGAATCTACGCTAGGCTCTTCTGCCATAAAGACTAAGTAGACTATTATCTCTGCTTTCCAGACCTGGGACTAGAAGAATAAGGGTGTCCTCGGGGCTCCAGGTAACTCAACCATGACCCACCGCTGGTCCCCTCACCGGAGGCAGGAACTTTCTCTTCTGCTAGAATTCAAGCTTGCAAACAGAATGGCTCAAGGTCAGTTAGATCACTATTAGATTTCTAATTATACTTCAAAGTCAGATTTTATTTTTCCCCCTTTTGTTGAGATGATACTGCATTGGAACAAACTTCAAGTGTGGATCATTAGGAAGTCACATGTGCCTACACTACATTACGTTCGCTAAAGGTCCAACTCTTTCCTCACTATTCAATTGACCCATTTTCTGGCTAGCCCCTACCATCCCCCTTCTGGTGACCATGACGTGCTTTTGATGTCTAAAAGTTGACTTAGTTCGTATGTCTTTCCCTGACTCATTTCGATAAACCTATTACCCTCTAGGCCCATGCATGTTGCTGCAAATGGCGCAAAGATTATAAGCACAGACTTTGACTTTCTGCAAGGTGTTGCCAAACCATGCTATTGACCAAAAATTAATGTGCTGACTGTATTCTTTGCAGGTCTTCTGTTGTGATTTATGGACAAAGTATCTTTGGTAGCACCAAAGTTAAAGTATCTTTAACTTTCTTGGAGCTGTTCTTACATCCTATGTGGCTCTGCAAATATTCATGCCTTCTGCAATCTCCCATTCATCCTGGGCCCTTTAGTTCTTGACTTTGAGTTGAAAAAGGCAGCCAACAGTCTGGAATCTTCCCACTCATTGTTCGATACCTCATTTGAACATGAGGTAGTGTTGACCTGGGATGTGTCTTGTTCCTGATGTGCTTGAGGAGACTTTAACAGGACAATCTCTTTAAACTTGCAGCAAATCAACGCAATGTACACCTACGTGCAAACCAGCACCATGTGCACTTATATGCCAGTTATATTATATGTTATATATGTTATATGTTATATTCCTGTGCAGATGCAGCAGCTCCCCCCATGAGGCAGAATTCACCAGCCTAGGTGACTGTCAACTTTTTAATTAAAAAAAGAATCTTAAATTCTCATGATCAAAATCTGTTCACTGGAGAAAAAGTAGAAGCCTTTTTCTTCCTATTTCAAGCACTTCAAATTGGAAATCAATTCATGAAGCCAGGAGACTGGCAGAGTGGAGCTGTTAAGGACCTGCGAGATGCTATTTACTCCCATGCCAGGGGACTCTATAGCATGACTACCAGGGTCTCGTTGGCAGAGTCTGAGTAAGTCACAGCCTGGTTGTAGCCCATTGCCCTGCGCTCAGGGAGATGAGAGGAGGCCGAGCTTGCAGCTGAATTTCCTCAAGTGGTTTGACTTGAAATTAAATGTAGCTGTGGAGACATCTGACGCCAGCCAGCCTGAGCTGCGGTTCCGCAGCACAGTCGTGGAGGCGGGACTGGGTTTCCCTGTCACTGCTGCTTTCTCTGGCTCCAGAGCGAGGCATGGTGTGGGTGGGTGCCTTCTCCACTTGCTCAGAAGGGTGGCATTATGGTGAGGAATGATGGCCCTGGGCTAAAGTCTGCAGACACAGCAGGTCACAATGCCTTGTAAGGGGTCCGTTTATTTGAAATAAAACCAAGAGGGCCTGTCTCTGGGGAAAGGTGTCCTCTGAGCATCATCACACAGATGCCAACACAAAAGACACAGGAGAATGTGACGTGAGACCCAAACTTCTCAGAGCAGGGACGCTCTCTCTCCAAGCTTCCAGGTGACAGTGCTGAGGTGGGGAGAGGCTGAAGAAGAGCTGTGGACACTCCCTGCTGTTCTGGGGGCACTTTCAGGAAGTCTGAGGATCACGGATCCCGTGTGTCTGGAGGGACTTGCTCCTCCAGCCACTTCCTGGCGGTGGGTGGCCTGTTTGTCCGAGGGTCATCTTCACGGTACAGGCAGGAGCGAGGGTTTCCCAGGCTGGGAGTCTGTCCAGGCATCCACAAGGGAATATCTAGGATTTCCTGCAGCCTCTGTCTGGGGTTCCTCCAGCTCAGCCCCACTCAGCAGCTTTCAGCACCCTCAAAATAGGCATGGCGACTCTTCCTGTTGCCTGTTGCCCTTTCCCACACTGCAGGCTGAAAGGATAAATTCATTATCTTTAGCTTCCCGCCTTCCTCGTGCCTCCAAATTTGGAGAGGAGCCACTTTAAAAGTTCTTCCAACATGGGTAGATGCATAACAGCAGTCACCCCTGCCGCCCCCCAGTCCACAGTTTGGATGTGACCCTCAGCCCATTGCACTAATTCTGCCCTCTTTGGGAGCACTAAGACGTCCAGCCTCCCTTGTACTTATGCCAAGACGACTGGATTTAAGAAGGCCTGGATTCCCTATGGCATTTTGTTTCCAGCATCTTAAATATTTCCTTATTTTTCCCACAGGAAACTTGACAGTGGGTGTGCATTCCGAAAGCCATCTTTCCCATTGTCCCCGACCCCACCAAATCCTCACCAGCTCATAATGGCTGTTCCTCCTCCTCCTCCTCAGACACCTCATGACAGGGTGAGACACTCCTGTGAGCTGCTGGGTTTGACCAATGGCAGAAAGAAGTTTTCTTTCTTTCTTTCTTTCTTTCTTTCTTTCTTTCTTTCTTTCTTTCTTTCTTTCTTTCTTTCTTTCTTTCTTTCTTTCTTTCTTTCTTTCTTTCTTTCTTTCTTTCTTTCTTTCTTTCTTTCTTTCTTTCTTTCTTTCTTTCTTTCTTTCTTTCTTTCTTTCTTTCTTTCTTTTTTTTTTGCAACTAGGTCTCTCTCTCTCTGTTGCCCAGGGAACTGCTCACTTTGCCGAGGGTACCACAGACTCAAGCGATCCCCAGCTTCAGCCTCCCAGGTAGCTAGGATTACAGGCACACACCATCACACCCAACTATTTTTTGAGACTAGGTCTCACTATGTTGCCCTAGGTGGATCTCGAACCCGTGGACTCAAGCAATTCCTAGCCTCAGCCTCGTGCTTCATAGACTGCGATTAAAGGCACGCACCACCGAGCCCAGGCAAAAAGAAATTCTCTTATTTGCTCAGTAAATCTGAGCTATTGCCTGCCTCAGGATTCCCCTTCCCACATAAACCACATCTTCAAAAGCCAATCGGACGCCATTGTTTTTTCATCTCTCCTAGCTTGAATCGCATCGTTTATCTCCCTGGGAAGCTGCCCTGGTGACTTCAGCCCCCATGAAACGAGCATCCTTATTTGCCAGATTTTGTTTTCAGGTTAAACATGAAGCACCCCCCACCCCCCCAAAAGGAACTCAACAAAGAAACCAGAAGCAGCACTGCCACCCAGAAGAAAAATTCCTGTTAAGACACCCCGGGGTTTCATTGACAATGTTGATTCTTTACCAGTCAGAAAAGATGACCAACGAATGTATTTCTGCCCTGTCGGCCATGAGAAGCCAGTGTAGCATTCTCCACTGAAGTGACTAAATTCTCAGCGTCACCATGTCTTTGCAGGCAGAAGACGGTGCAGAATGTCTGCGGAAACAGGGACCCCTGAATCCAGCAGCCCCTCATCATGGGGAGCCTGCAGGCTGGGAGCTTCCCCAATTTTCACCAGACTTTGCTGTGATGTGGAAACTGGTGCAATTAAACAGCCATGTTGGCGTCTGTATCCCATGCTTGTTTTCAGAGGTATTAGAACATGGGGAGCTCCATGTTTCAGAAGCCTTTGTAGGTGCTGGGAGGCCATTTCCCCTTCTTGGTTCATCTCAAACAACCAGACTAACATCAGACAGATTTGCTGGAGAAAAGGTAAGGACTTTACTCCATGGAGATGCTACATGCATGTACATTCTAGAGTAAATGGGACAAAATAGGGGCCCGGAGCTTCAGGGAGCAAAGAGGGGAACTTATATGACAGACACAGATGCTGATAACTAGATGTCTGCCCTACTGGGGAGAAAAGGGTCACTACAGAAGCCCCTGTGATGCCGCACAGAGCAAGCTCAGGAAGACTCAAGAATGAAATCAGGATCAACACACAGTGTAAGTAAGGCATGGACCGAGGAAGAAGAAAAGAGAAAAGGCGGTGGGATTGTCTTGTGGTTCTACAGCTCTGGCCTTCCGCTGGAACCTCAGGATCCGGGCTTGGGATGGTAACACTGACAACAAGAACAATGGGTCCATTCCTCAGGAGACTGGAAGCCCGGTAGAAATGTACCTCACCCAAGCCAGGCAAAAGACCAACGGGTGTGACTCAGCCATCACCAAAAGAAAGGTGATGGATTTGGAGATTATTTTTTTGAAGTCTTAAAAAAAATCATTTCTACAACTATCAAGTTAAACATGAGAAAACAAATGCGAAACTGAGTACCGGTGAGCCCCAGTCTTCACGGCCAAGAAGCAAAGCAGTGGAATCTGTTAAAGATGTGGCAGTTCCATAGCGGAGGGGGATTGATTTGGGGGTTCTCTGGCAATTTCTTCTAGCCAAACCCAGTGAGTAGACAGACATCCCTGAACAGTCCACGGTAGAAAAAGCAGAACCCAAACAAAATAGGAATCAAAGGTAGACCAGGAACCTCTCCCCTCTGCAGAAGGACAGGTAAGGGCATGTTTTAAAGAACAGAGCAGATCTTAAAGGAGAATCTCCTGTGACTTTCAGCCTGAGGCAAGATTCCAGAGAAAAGTGGTTGAGTCGGTCAGAGCCCAGCTCTGCTTTGGAGTTAAAGAAGGGTGTTGTAACTGACTTCAATTTACAACCTCACTTACATCTCCCTGTGGGAGTTTTCTTAACAGAAGATTTGTCCCAGGGTTATCAGCTAAGAATAACAATGCCTCCAATGAAATTTTCCATGAATCCATTATCTACCTGTGCTCCCTTCACTCTAATGCATAGTGAAGACAGAGCTGAGAATGAACAGAGAAATTTGTGAAAAAAATCAACCTGAGGCCAGCCTTGGACTAGGTGACCTCATAAAGGTTGCCAGTTACTCAAGAGGGAAGGCTGTGGATACTGCCATAATTTTCCCTCCAAATATGGAGCCCCGTCAATCTACTTCCAAATCTCTGTTCCCATCTGTTCTCTTCCTAGAATATTCTCTCCCCTCCTCCTCCTTTTCTGCTGAAGGAATGCCAGCTTGTCTCTTGAGTTCTAACCCTGGGTCTGCTCCCTTGGAACAGGCTGTTCCTCTCACAAGTATCAGTTCATGCTTGTATTGCCAGCTCGGTGTCTCCCCAAGCTAAGTTTGGGCCTCTAAGATTTCATCAAAAAGAAGATGAAAATGCAGGCTCTAGGGCTGACCAGAAAGGAAAATACATCCGTGGTTGTAGGCCGATGGCATGTCACATTATGTATGCAAGATTTGCCAAAAGCCTCACTGGAAGAAGTATGCAAATAATTCCATTCCCATGTAAGAAGATGCATGAGTATACACTGGGAATATATGTGCAGAGGCATAAAAATACTCGAAAGGACCCTCATTAATTTCCTCTAGGAAATGGAATTGGCGATGATAAGATTAAGAACTTTGGGAGTGTAGTTTAATCATTTCTTCCCTGCTTAATTTTATTATAAAACAAATCCTTTTATGGGGAAAAAAAATCCTTTCCCTCTACTGACTATCAGAGAACTGTGGTCCATTCGTGATTAACATCAAAGGGGCCATGTCCCAGCTGCCCTCAATACACTCCCCAAATGAGACATGTTTTCCAGCATGTTCCTCGGTGCTTCTGACAGCAAGTACTAGATCATGCTACAGGGAGTCTCTCCAGGGCCTGACACAACCACGTTCACTAGCTCAGGCTACAGTGACTACTGGGGCATAGACGAAGGGTCTGTTAATAGTTAAGTTGCATAGTAACAAGAAGTGATTGTTAAGCTGGGCATGGTGGCACGTGCCTGTAATCCAAGCACTGGGAGGCAAAGAGGCCAGGGATTGCTTGAGTTCACCAGTTCAAGACTACCCCAGGCAACATAGTGAGACCTGGTCTCGAAAAAAACAGCAGGACGTGGTGGCAGGCACCTGTAATCCCAGCTACCTGGGAGGCTGAGACTGGATCACTTGAGTTCATGGGATTGGGACTACCCCGGGCAACATAGCAAGACCTAGTCTAAAAAAAAAAAAAGTGATTGTAAGCGTGGGCCCGTGATTCCAGACACCTGGCCTGGGAAAGGAGGGATAAAAGGGGAGATTCGCCAAGGCTCAGTTGCTGCCTCTGCCTGCTGGTCTGGTTGTGTCAGCAATGAAGGCAGGTTAGAGGTAGCGAAGGTTCCAAAATTCTCTCTCTGAGTCAACCATCAACAGCCTTTCCTCTTTTTGTCTGCTTGAACCAACAACCTACCCACGTTGGGCTGGTTGCACAACTGGCAAGAGCTTTAACGGAGACATTTTAAATCTTTGACCTGGTTCCACTGAGAAATCAGTAGCTCTTTCCCATAAAGGGATGTTTCTCTCTGGCCAAGAAAGCTCTGCTCTGAACTTGCTATCTCACCTCTCTTGCTTCTCCCAACAACAGGTCTTTCATCTTCTATCAGCCTTCAAAGTACTGTTCTTTGGTTATCTTAACTCCCCACCCCCCCCCCCCCCCTCAAGGTAGACTTTGGCTTTCCCTTTTAATAGCCTAAGTCTTAAATGAATTAAGGAGCCCTCCTTGGTAAAGGACTTTCTATCCAGAATCTCCTTCTGTAGCAACCTGGGGATAATCGAGTGAATCAGCATCAGATTCTTAGTCACAGCCCTAATCAGGCCAGTGTGAGTTTACTCAAAGTCAGCAATGGCTGGGAGAAGGGAGGAATCTTTCTACATAACAATGACTCAACAAAGAATGTGCATCTATCTCTTTCCATGGGCTGGGGCCCAGACTCAGATATGTTTCAGAAATGAATCTCACTCTCTCAACAACCCTAACAGGCTCCAAGCTGGTTGGTATGATGTAGTTTATAGCCAGCTTCTAAAAAATGAGGGTTTTACTAGTCAAGTGTTTAAGCAGTTTCTGATCGGCTTTAATGGGATTAAGACTTTCTGGAGAATCCATCACCCACCCCCCAGTCATCCTTTATGTATGCAGTCATCATTTCTAATGATCTACTTTGCTTTTAATAATCAATCCAACAAGGAAAATCTACTTACTGTCTTCTAAGATCTTTACCAAAAATGAATCCTCCTTGACCTGTAGGAGGATTTTTCCCCCCCTTGTTACATGATTTCCACACAGGGTCATCACCCATTGCCTGAAAAAAAATGCCAAACTAGGTGGATGCTACTCTCTCATTTTAGCATAACCAGCAGTAGTAAGTAGACAGAAGGTGAAAGCTGATGTGACTACAAAGCCCAGGCTTTCCACTCCCATTTCACCTCCTCACCAAAGTGACTTCTCACCTTCACTTCACAGCACTAGAACTCTGCCTGTTGATCCCACTTCTCCACTAATACCTATCTCAGCCTATTACTGGCCGAGATGTTAAGCAAGCCCTTATGAGGACAAACTGCCGTTTTCCAACTTTGCCTCTGTTGATAAAATCTCAAAATGGGCAAAGGGAACTGGATTTACACCCTTTTTCCATGTCTTCAAGCTATCATGCACCGAGAGTTGAAAATCATGTTTGCTTCCTAACTGTGCCTGCCACAACCACATAGGATATGGTTGCGCCTTTAACACCTTGGGTATAGTGGATACCAACAGTGAAATACTCTCATCAAGGCTGATGGTGGTGTTTTAAAGGTACTGACAGCTCCATTTAAAGGAGACCCCAGGAGAGCTGGAGCAGGGAAACACAAGTCACAGGGAGATAATATGTAATGTAAATTGCAAAACACCTTTGTTCAGCTGGATCACTTTCTGAAACATTCCTTTCACTTTATCTCGGTGACTCCTCCCTATCCTTTAGGGCTTCATTTAAATGCTCCTTTCTCCAGGAAGACTGCCCCAGATTTTCATAGCCCCTTAAATGTCCTCTATGGTAGTGATTACCCTTTATTTCAACCATATCATTTCTTCCTCTTTGTTACCAGACTCAATTGATGGGCAAGCTCTGTGAGTTGGAAAAGCATGTCTATGTAGCTTAACAATGTCTCGCCAGTTGCTGGCTGAAATAAAGTATGAGGCTAATACTTGCTGAAGAGATGAATTGAATAACATAATGTGCAGAGAATTAAAGCACTAGAGTGGGGTGACTTTATTGGGGGTTGCTCATATCTTTGGGGTAGAAAAAGCTTCAAAGCCAGTTTCTTCCAAGTCTTTTATCCTTTTTGAGGTGGCTTTTCTACATGGTATAAGGGAGTAGTCTAGATTCATTCTTTTGCATATAGCAGTTCAGTTTTCCCAGCACCGTTTGTTGAAGAGATTGGATGTAAGACCTGAAAGCTTGAAATATATTGAAGAAAATATAGGCAAAAACACTCCAATACTTGTATTTCAGAAACCTTTCTCGGGACACATCTACAGATGCTAAAATAAGGGAAGAAAATATAAATAGCTGGGATTACTGCAAACTAAAAAGCTTCTCTACAACAAAAGAGACAATAACCAAAACAAACAGAAACCCAACCGAATGGGGAAAAAATTTCCCTCTGTACAAGTGATAAGGGTCTGATAACCAAGATCCACAAGGAACTCCCACAACTTAAGAAAAACAAAGCCAGTTTCTTTAGTTCACAAAGGAAAGATTCTGAAATACACTAAGTCCCCCTACCCTAAGTGCTTTCTCTATGAGGTCATTTGCTTATTTTAAATCAAGGTGGTTATTTAGTGGCCAGAACAGTAGTCAGGTAAGGAGACCTTCATTTGATTTTTGACTATGCTCCCACCTGGGGAAGCCCATTTAGCCGTGCTCCAAGTCTGTCCGTGAATAGGCTGCCCTTCTCAATCACATGTCTCATTCCAATCATTACTGTTACAGGCAAGGAGACATGAGTCACTGTCTTATAATAGCGCCATTTTGATAAGTGGGGTTGACTGGAGACTGATCATCGGACCACCTCCCCCGGACCACCTCCCCAACCTGGCTATGCAGGAGAACGTGCTCCTGCCAAACCAAAGATAAATTGGAAAGGAATCCTTATTAGCAGTATGTCCAGAGTGGAACTTGTCTTCGTGGGCCAGGTTCTGAACCGCTCGACTTGGGGGTTATCTGTGACTCCAGTGTGACAACAGCAGCACTTCTTTCTCATTTGGGGAAATGTCGCATGGCTCCTTATCACCTTCTGCAGAATGCTATTAACCCCGAGTGCAAGGTGGGGAGAAATGGAACGACCTTATTGTAAACAAGTCTATTCTGGTGCTGGAGTGTCAGCTCCCTTTAAAGAAAACAAGCCCCGCCATGAAAAGCTGTGTTTAAGAGAGTCCTGCATTTTATTTTACCCCTAATTTTGAAAAAGTACAGCTGGGTGGCTTTTTCTTGACGTCTGCCTCTTGTAATATCTAATCTATTCCCATGAAAGGGCTCACCGAATCCACTCTATCCCTGGATTTAGATTCTAGGAGAGAAACTCATTACCGCCCATAGGCAATTCGAGAACTTTGCTGAGTTCATCAAAACCAGAGACCCACTTCTGTGACAACTTGGGACACAAGAAACATTAAGCAGTGTGGTGACATCCATGGGGCCTCAGAGTGTATGAAGAACCTGGGGTCACGATGAGCTCTCCTTTGGAAGGGTTTTGAAAATTCCATGTTTTTTGAACATCAGGATTGCATGGAAGTGTAATACAGGGAGTCCCTACCAGAGACCCACTTCTGTGACAACTTGGGACACAAGAAACATTAAGCAGTGTGGTGACATCCATGGGGCCTCAGAGTGTATGAAGAACCTGGGGTCACGATGAGCTCTCCCTTGGAAGGGTTTTGAAAATTCCATGTTTTTTGAACATCAGGATTGCATGGAAGTGTAATACAGGGAGTCCCTTTCACATACTGGGAAATGATTTTCAATTCTGTTGAATTCTATTGCAGCTTTTTCAACCTTGGCATCCACATCATGGGTCCTCAGGCACAAGGGCCGTGCACCTGGCCTGTTCTCATCACAGCTCTAATTCAGAGCATGCATCAAATGTTCAATAAGCCTCCAGGCTGGGGCTGGTGTGGGCACTTATTAAGTGACTGCTGAATTAAATAATAAACTGCACTTATTTAGGCAGGTCCGGCAGGTATTATAAATACTTGTCAATCATAAAGCATGATGCCTGTGTTTTCACAAACCTGTTGATGGATTCCCAGGTAATTTCCCTAGGCCCTGCCTCTGGCAGTCTTTTGGTTTCCCTAGCAACAGCTGTCATCCCGAGAGGCGATTGTCTCTGCCCTTAACTTTAGTGCCCACTCTGGCAGGTTTCTGGAATTTCCTGTAGCATCAGCCCCTGTATCCGTATTGTTATTCCTGGGGATTTGAAGGAATAACCATGGGTTAACTATCCAGTTTGAGTAGTTTCCATTTAAAACAACTAAAAATAACATAAAATGAAAATAAAACCACTATCCTAAATTCATCCACACTCTGGCAAAAAAAGAGTAGGGAATCCTCAGATTAAAGAATTGATGACCTGTATACTGTACTGAGAGAAAATAAGTGCCAAAGTGAACATTGAAACGCAGCAACCACAGATCTCAAGAATGAGGGCAAAATGCGTCTCTGAACAACCAGAAAGTAAGAGGTAGCCACAACTTATGTATTTTCAGTAAGGAAAAATCTGGAGGGTATTTCCAGGTAGAACAAAGTCATTCTAGATGGGAAGTCTGAGGTAAAAAAAATGCCAGCAAAGAATATGCAAGTGAAAGAAATTCAAAGCCAATGTTGACCAAATTAAACAGCCAAGATATCTTGTGCATTAGAACAACATGCTAGAACTAAAGTACATGTAATAACATGTATGTTGAGAGTGAATGATTGTTTCTGGTTCTTTGGGGAGGATAAAAATACTGATTTACCTTAGAATATGGTATGTGTAATTTTCAAAACAGGAAATAGAATGAGAAAATAATACATCTAGAAGGAGGGGAGGAAAGAGAAGAAATGAAGTGGAAAGTAGAGATGATAAACGCAAGCTCAAAAAATTCTGATAAAATTAATTTATTGGTGCAGCAATTATTAAAAACTATAAATGAGCCTCATTCCTCAGTGATGAGGCAAAAGTTGATCTGACTGAGTTTACAAAACAATTACTTGCTTTTTGCCAAGGTGCTCTGAATTCCTTAAACTATTAAGACTAAACAGACAGGTAGAAACTGATGCACTGGGAGGAACATTCCTGAAAGAGCATGGCCATATTAATAACAGCCAGGAGAGGCTCCTTGTTTAGACAGTGGTTAGCTAGTTGACAATGGTGCTTCCTTTCTCTCACACGGAAAGGTCAACAGAACATTCCATGTTTGCAGAATGTGCTAAAATACCTTTGTCTTCCCACTTTGACAATATCAGGTGGTTTCTGCCTTCAGAAAATCTTGAAATGTCTCACTCAGAAATTGCTTTAAACTCTTGTGTTGCTGTTTCACTACATGTTAATATTTACATCAAAGCCAACTGTTACATTGAAAACAAGTTGTCCTATATCTCCATCTTTCCATTCAAAGTACAGTCACATCTTGGCTATCATCTCTTTATCCCAGTTCATGCCTTTCTCCTAGTTTCTACCCATGTCACTTAGGGCCCGGTGGGGGGTGGCCCTAAATTAAATCCCCACTGTGTGGCTTCATTGGGTCCACCCAGAGCCTATGTCTCTCATTAGACTACAAACCATTTTCAGGTGAAATCAGTTAACTTGATGGGCTCCAAATGGTCTCGTGGTATTTGAAGTACCATTCATAAATTCAAGTAGAACTTTAATTTAGTTCTCACCACTCACCTGAAATCCTGGTTGCTTTAAGCTAGTTGAACATGACCTGTCTTTTACATTGTCTTTTTTTTTTTTTTTCTGTTGCTACTTGGACTGATCTATTGAGCTTCTTCATCTGTTGTCTTTTAATTTCTCAAAACTCAAACCCATTCACTTGATAAGAGTTCCTATTAAATAGCGTCTTAGACTGAAAGAAGGATGACTTTTTAATGGAGTTTTACTCCCAGAAGGAAGGGATGGGGCGTGGTGGATGCAGGAGTTTTGTAGATTGGACGTTCAGAAGCCAGAGATTTAATCTGTATCTTCAATGCTCCATGAAGAGGGCAGAGAGACAGTACTGGCTGAGTGTGTGTGAGAGAAGGTGAGGAAAAAATGATGGTGGCAACTTGTAGAGATTTAAAAGATTAATAGAAACAAAGGAGAAGGTGGAGTAGCCTGAACAACCAAGACGCTGATTACCAGAGTTGTTTGATTTTTTTTTTCCCAAGCAGAGTCAACATTTCCAAAGACTTGTTTGTATGAAAGCAAATTCAACCAGTTTCATGACAACCCTTCAAAAGCATCTCACAGGATTTACAATAGAGATTCAAGTTAGCCAGGAAACGATCTTTGTTTTCCTTGAAGTTTGAGAAGCAGGGTGTAGGACAAGTGATGTAGTCAGACTTTTTCTTCATCTGTACACCGAGTGCCTGGGCTATTATCGCCCTCATAACTGTGCGGCCTGGTGGGTGTGTGCATGTGTGAGTGTACACACCTGGGCCAAGGAGAGATAAAAGCACACAAGCATAAGAGAACATGATAGAGAAAGAATGTGAAGATTGCTTAGAGGCTAGGAAGACTGCCCTCTCAGTCCACATCCTGGTGTGTCTACTTAACTGCTAGAAACAATAAAGAAAATGCAGATCGGTGAGCCTGATGCTTGCCTTGCAATTGGGGACAAGGATGGTTACTTTCCACATGGTAAAAGCCCTTGTGGGAGAAGATGGCTGCGAAGTCCAATCAAAACCAGTATATATAACAATTGCCCGATAAGCTTAACCAGTCTTCAGGCTTTTTCAGTTAAAGCATTTTCAGGTAATCATTCACCTCTTCCTCCTTATGATTGACTTAGAATTCTAGAGCAGGTGGGATGCCCAGTCCAAGGACCTCTGAACCCAGAGCACTTCCCTCCTCAGTGATGGGAAGACCTCCCATGCAGCCAGGTGGGTAGAAGTGGCATCTATAGGGATGTGAGCATTGCACCCAACAGGTGTTCTTTTTTTTTTTTTTAATTTAAAATAATTTATTTATATATTTCACATCTTTGCATTCTCTGAGGTTCATCCACCACCTCCCCTCTCCCTGACTGCTCCCCCTCACCCCTCCACCCATGTACTTTGGTTTGGTTGTTAGCTTGTGACTTTTCCTTCTGGTCTTTGGTTTGTTTTTCCTATGTCCCATATTCCTGAAACCCTCAAGGAAGGGTTCTCACAGCTTTCTGGGACCATTCTTAGCACATACCCACATGCTACATTCAACAGAACAACTAAAAGAAGCTTGCAACTGACTTGCAGGCTTAATTGACTGCCTGACTCAAAGTCCAGGAGAGAAGGGAAGTAGATTCCTATCTTATTTGGGGTCTGCAACTTCTTGACCTAAAGAGGAATAGGAATGGGGAAAGGAATGGGGATCAGACTGGAAAACGCCTAGGTTACAAGGTACATGGTACCTGTATCCAATTAAACAATTCTCTCTGGCCTCTCTTCCCCTCCTCCTCTGCTCCCTTTCACCCCTCCTACTCTCCTCTTCAGCTCTCTCTCCCTTTCGCACAGGACCTTGGACTTTGGACTATGCTGTGATAAGCAATGTAATCTGAGAACAGAGAACCTGGGGAAGGACGCAGCAGAATTCCTTGCTCCTGTGTTCAAGGATTTTCTCTCCAGTTCTTTCTGTCAAAAACACTGCAAGCCTATGCATGGCCCTTAGGAATGGGAGGCAGCCCCAACCACACTGTCTCTTGGGAGCTTTCTCCCAGGATACTGACTTCTGCCAGGCCTTTGGGGTTTTGTTTGAGCACGTGGAAACTGGGACTTCCCAACCAAGATGAACATGGGTTGGTTCCAGTCAGTGACAGTGGCTGCAATGTCATCAGCTTGTTTCCTAACATTACTACCCAAATACAGACTGTGGGGAAGCAAAACGCTCCTCTTGCCTGAAGAAGCAGAAAATGCAAGGTATACCTGAACCTCACACGCACTTACTATTTGCTGGCAATGACATGGAAGGGATTCAAATAGAAATACTGTTCCACATGGAAAAATGAAGGCAACAACTCTGAAGGCCATAGGGTCTGTAGTCAGAGGTTCTAGAGTTCAGTTCTGATTCTGAGCTGGTATGAACTTGGTTAAGTTACTCAACCTCCTGTGTCTCCATGTTCTTCTGGAAAATGGTAGAACATAGTAGAAATAGCTCCTCCAGAGTTTGGGGAGGCTTCAAAGCAATAAAAGCAGTAAGGAGGAGCCCATCCTCCCTCTTCCCTCCTCAGCACTCCTGCACTTGCTAGAATCCTGGGTGTTCCTCCCCAAAATATCACTTAAAAAATGAAAATATTTGGTGAGAAAAATGACTTCATTGCAGGTGCTGGAGTTATTTTTAGTCCACTCTGTGAAGACATGACAAGACCGGACAGTCTTTGCCCAAAGCTTCATTAGAGTTTTTCCATTACTGTATTTGTGTTTGTTTTTGCTTCTTTTGTTCAAGTTCAGTTTGCAGGCGACCAAAATGAAACGCTAGCCAAAGAGTCACCCTTTGTAGCAGCGATGACACAAATTACATTGTTCTCCAGGGTTTCAAACACCCAGTCATTAAATTTAACTATGTGAGCTTGGCAAATCTTTTAAAAAACAAAGCAGCTGTTTCCCTTTTGTTCATTTTTTTTTTTTAAGCCTTGCTGAGCAGCTTAAAGATGTACACACAGGGAAAGAGTGTGAAGCAGGCAAATGCATCTGCTGTGTGAAAACTCAATGATCTGAACAGCATGAAGGACTGAAATTTATTTTCAAGTAGGGACCACGCCATGTGCACGAGAACCCAAGAGAACCCTACTTCTCGATCCCATGTCCACAGCGATGAGGCTTTCTTGGAGAAAGGGTCAAGTCTCAGGTTGGCCACCTGGTCACATGCCGTGGCATGGAGCTGAACATATTCTCCGTGAATGGAGAAATACAGAATGATCAAGAAAATGAACAAATGAATTAAAGAAAGAGGGGGGATATTAACAAGATGAAAAGGGGGGTTCGAGGCCTAGGGAAACAACTTGGTGTGTCTGGGGAATTTGACTTCAAATCTCAAAGGAGTATCCAGAGTGAAGGAACAGATTCACGGCAAGATCCTGACAGTGGGAGCCTGGTCCAGAGGGTCGGCGCTTCTCAAACTGTAACAGGAGGTACACAATGACTTCGAGACTGATTCTGATTCAGAAAACCAGAAAACTGGCTTCAGAAAACTGGCTGTGACCTAAGGTTCCTGCAGTCCCAGTAAGCTCCAGGGTGATGCAGAGCTACCGGTCCTGGGATCCCCATTTTGAGTGGCACAGCGAGGGGAGGTGATAGAAAACTATGGATTGAAAGGAGAATAGGTGTGTTTGACCCTTGGTAGATATTCGGTAAGAGTCTTAAAAAAAAAAAAAAAAACAAAACCTGAGTCTCGAGCATGTGGATGACAAATGTAATACTTTGTTTCACCAAGTATTAAGTGAATCTCTTCCATATTGGCCTGCTCTAGGAACTTGATCAAAGTGAGTACCTGTAAAAATAGATGCAAAAACCCTCATTTGAACAGCATCTCCTTTGACTAAAGGCTTAGCGCAATCAACGCTTCTGAGTAATCCTAGTAAAAATAACCATACTGAGGTGACTTCTCTGACAGAAAGCTACTGGATGTAAAGTGTGCACGAATATTTCCATAGTATGGCAATTTTCTCTCACAGGTGGGATAGAGGGAAAACCAAAGGGAAAACCAAAGGACAAGAAAAAGTTAAAACTAACAGACTGACAACAGAACTCTAGCTTACAGCGAGGGAGGGAGGGAGAGGGAGGGGGGGAAATCAGGGGAGGGATGAGCACCAGAGATCAAGATGATGGTTCACTGGGGATGTGGTGGTGGCAGAAGCTCGGGGTACACGGTGATCTAAAATACATATGTAATCAATAAAAAAAACCTAATGGTCTCATTGAGGTCATTTTCAAAAAGTAAAAGCATTTTTCTTTGGCTTCAGAGACCCAGGCACCACTTGAGCTCGAAGGCGTGTTACTGGAATCCACTCCAGTCTGAGCTCTTGGTCACCACCCCACTTCTCCCAACTCCCAAAATAGGGCCCAATCTCTAATTTTAAATTCGAAATTACACTTTGCTCTCTTCTCCCGCTAGCCCTGGGTGTTCTTGGTTCTTTGGAACTAGTATTTTCAGCCAAGGATAGACAGCTAGAGCAGACTAGAAACCTGCAAAAGGAGGAGGGGACAGGGAGGAGGGCCTGAGTTGCTGAGAGGAGGAAGGAGCAGGAGGAGGGACGTGGAGGGAGCTGGCTGGTCTGGCTCCTGTGTGACTGTGGAAATGGACCCTTCTTTCCTGTTGGTTGCCTCCTCCTGTGCTAACAGGCTACCCAGCCCCCCTGGCTGCTTATCAGTTCCTCTCCTCGCTTGTTTACATTGAGGTCTGTGGGGGATGGAGCAGAGGAAATAAAACTGAAGGGGAAAGAAGCCATGGAAGCCGGCCAGACATAGCCAGAGAATCATTTCGATTGAAGCCATACTTTTCCTCAGATAATAGAGGAGAGAGCGGACACTTGGGAATTAGACCAGTGTGGGGTCAAAGGTCAAGTTGGTACCTGTCTTATGCCCTTGAGTGGAGCTAAACACATCTCTTGCCTCACCGTTCAAATGAGGAAGCTCTCACAGAAGACGCCCTTGAATGGTGTCTTAATGTTCCTTGCTGGCTTCTCTCTCATTCCCCTTTGTGGAGTGAAAGCCTACCTCAGTCCATGTCCATCAAAGCACCCTAGGGGGAAACAGTGGGACACCCCACCACTGCTGTCACTTGTCAAGAACCATGGTTCAAAACCAATGATGGGCCACTCATTAGTGCCTACTCCTTAACACCCCCCCCCCATTGTCTTGGTTCTTGTTCTTGAAGTCTGTGTTTGGTTGACCCTTGGTTGACCCCTGACTCTGAGTGTAACAAATTTTTTTTTGATGAAATGTGCAGATGTTAGCTTCCGTTGCTTGCTACCAGGAGCTCTAAATGATGCCATAGCATCTGCAGTTACGGTTTTACAGGAGAGGCTCCATATTGGGTCAGAAAAACTAGTATTGGAGAGTACCTATGGTTATGTCCCAAGCAATCAATTCAAGGAAATTCACAAAGCTGGGGAGTCTGGAGTCTGTGTTAAGCAACAGGATTACCTCTTCAGTGTTGTTGTTTTTTCAATTTTTTATTTTGTAATTTTCATACAATATCGGTCACATTTCTATGGTTGTCATTCCCCTTAGGTTTGACTCTCCCTTCTATATTGTCCCCCCTTATGCCCTACCTACCCCTCTTGCCCCTCCCCCCTCTGGTCACTCCAACTCCTTGTGCTGCAAGTCATTGGTCCATGTCTGGCCCACTGGTCTTTTTTTTCTGGAACTACGTCCTTTTTTCCTGGATGTGGATTTGCCTTCCTGGACTGCAACAGACCGGGCTGCTCGGATCTCCAGGAGTAACAGACAGTCAGATCAAGCACTTCAGGAACTTGTAGGGCAAATATGTGGCTCCTTTCTGGTGTCCGTCAAGTGGTGCTGCTTGTGTGTCGTGTGGTTCCGCCATCTTGGTTTGGGAGCACAGCTCCCAGCTGCAGGTGGTGGAGGCTTCCCCTGCTGGGGATGGACTTCCCCAGGTGGTGGGTCCAGCTCGTCTCCTCTCTTGTGTTAGCAGCTCTGCCACATGTGGGGCCACAGCCACATCTCTGGCTTTCTTCCCCCATTGATTGGTAAAAGAGGGATCTTCATTCATGTTGCACAAAACTGTGGAACAGAGGTTTGGTTTCCAAGCTCCAGAGATAATGCAGGTAGAAGTCTGTGACAGGTCACCTCAATCTCTGGTCTCATGTTCTTTTTTTCTTTTTCTTTTTTTAGACTAGGGCTCATTATTTTTGCCATGGAACCGCTCTGTGCCGGGGTACCACAGACTCAAGCAATCCCCACCCTCAGCTTCCCAGGTAGCTGGGATTACAGGCACGCACCACCATGCCCAGCTATTTTTTTTGGAACTAGGTCTCGCTACAGGCCCCAGGCGGGACTCAAACCGCCATCCCTGGCCCCGGCCGCTTCATAGGCTGAAACTTACAGGCACAAGCCACCATGCCCGGCCAGGTCTCATGTTCTTGTCTCGGTGGTTCCCCGCCTGTTGCTTGTCCTCCCCAGGTGGTACGTGTATCTAGGGCCATTATTTCCTTTCCTCTCCATTATATCTGCAGCTGGAGAAGAAACTGATTTTTCCATTGCTAGTGCAGATCTGATTGAGGATGGAGTAACCAGAGGGGAACCCTCCTCCCCCGAGCCCATGCCATGGCAGAGGTGCCCAGCCCCCACCCCTTGACCATGTGCAGGCAGAAGCCAACTTCCCCAGCATGAGAACCCTGGATCCAAGTCCCTGAGACCCTGGTGGCATAGGATTCACCCTAACCCCCCACCCTTGCCAGTGGCCCAGGCCACACCAGGGGTGTACTGGAACGCTCTTTAGTGCTTCTTGACAAAGTTGAGTTAACTGAGAAGTGCTGAGAAGTTCCCAGATCAATAGAACCTTCCCCTACCAGCTTGTCAGTTGCTCCTGAAATTCTCACCATTCAAGTCACATCTGAAGTTTTATCGTAAAGAAACACTAGCTTGAAGCATTTAATGGCCAAGTGCCCCAGAATAGTTGAAAGTATGTTATTGTATATACAAAATATGCTAATGCGTCCTTTCTCCTAAAGGCAGGGGACAAATGTTTGGCCAATCCAAAGAGAAGATTAAATTCACTATGCCTTGTCTAGTATTTGTGATCAAGGCTTGTAATCATAAACAGTCTCTTTAAGAGAGTCCATGGTGTTTTAATAGAATCTGATTTCTTGAGTAACTTTAGGTTCACAGCAAAGTTAAGTACGAAGTACAGAGAATTCACATGCTTTAAAATTTTGTATTATGACTTCAAGCTTTTCTGATAAAATGTAATTATGCAGTCCAATAAAACTTTTAATGCAAGGGGGAAGGGGAGAGGAGAGGTGGTAGAGGGGTACATCATTAATGTAAGGGCTATATCTAAGGGTAACAATGACCATATAAATCTGACTGATCTATGAAAATTATAAAATATAAAGATTAAAACTTTTAATGTAATGTATGTCATTGAACATGGGAAGAAATAGAATGTGTCATAGAAAAAAGTGCTTCCCTTAACATTTAGAAACTTTGGTTTTCTTTTTAATCATTACTATATATATAAAACATCATTGTGTACCTTGGGGTTCTCCCATTTCCCCAAGACCCATTAACTATCTCATTCCTTGCACCCTCTACCTCCCCTGTGTTCTTCCTGCTCCCCTTCTCTCCCTTTATAGTTCAGTTCTGTTGGTTGTTTCAAATTTTTCTTATTCATTGCTGTTTTTTTCCTTTATCCTTCATATAAGTGAGACCATCTCCTATTTCTTTTTCTTTCTGGCTTATTTCTGCTAAGATGATTCCTTCTAGCTCTACCCATGTTACTGCAAATGACATGTTTGTCTTCTTTGATCCATACATAATATTCCAACATTTAGAAACTTGTATCCCACCTCTACCAAACCCTATGTTCCCTCTGAGTGAAACCAGGAGGCTTGTACCTCTTGCTGTAAACACTGCTTATTATTTATTTGCTATATTTTCAGAGGCACACTTCCTCTGGAAAGCTCAAGGCCACATGGAGAAGCTTTCAGCTCCTTAGTTATAAACATCCTTCCAGTGTCACAATAGCCTGACTACAGAGTGTCAAGGGTAGCAGGGAAGTGAGAAGGTGAAAGAACATATCTGAGTATCTGTGTTCTGCCTGGACGAGGCTTCTCACTTAGCACACCAGCACTTTGGTTTTCCTTCTGGGGAAAATGAAAATTGTCTTATCTGAAAACAGGGGGAGGAAATAGCACAAAAAATACAGCTGAGTTTTCAGGATCCTTTTTTAATAGTGGCTACTACAGCAAGTACTAAATAAATGATGTTTCACAAAAACAAATCTCATCACTACGGAAAGAGAGCTTACCATTGCCACATATATCGGCCCCAGACAATGGCCTCTTCAATGAACTCGACTGTATTGTTTTTCAGTGGAGGAAACTGAGGTCCAGAAACTCGCAGAGTGGTACTAAAGCCCCCCTAGATTTATTCATCTAAGTACTTAAGTTATCAAGACAAGTGGCAGGTTGGTAGTAGAAAACACTATTTGCTAAAGCATCTTTTCAAGTAAATAAGAAGGAAAATTTCAGAAATACTCATTGAACTGAAATACACTCATTGGACTGAAACTTCATCACATTCCATATTTTGACCTTAGCGATCAGTCTTTTAAGATGCCCTCCATGAGCCCATCTCCTGAGATGACAATGCCCTCCTTTGAGGGTGGACTGGATCTACAAATCACATCTGGTAGATAAAACCTAGCCAAGAGCTAGAAGACAATTCCAAGATGGTCACAAGAGACAGGGGCCTTCCAATAAGGGTCTGCTATTTCACATTTATTCTCTGTGAGGTCACCCAGCTGCCATTTTGGCAGTTGTCCCATGGAGAGTCCCAAGGGGAAAGAAGTTGACGTCTCCAGTTGCCAGCCAGAGGAGGCTGAAACCCAACAGGTTTGCAGCAGGTCTCCCCAAAATGGGTTCCTTTGATGTGTGGATTATTTTGAGCTGAGATCAATTCAGGGCCGTCGGGTCAAAAGAAAAACTTAACCAGTTTTCATCTAGGAAGTAAGGAAGGTGATATCAGCCAGAATAAGAATTTCTACTGGAAATCCTCTTCCTATCAGAGAAAACTAGCTCTACACAGGGCAAACATCTAACTAGAAAGCAGCTGGTCTTCATTGTGGGAGTCATTCCCTCACATCCTAAGAGGTCCCCTACTCTCCCTGAAGCACCAGACCCTTGTCCTATTACTTAGCTCAGAATATATATTCCTTTATTCACCCTGACTCTATAACTTATATGGTATGGATTCTTCATACAGATGTTATCAAATGTGTTCTTTTCTCCTACCAATCAGCTGTGAATCTGATTGCTCTACCAGCTGGAGAAGAACCCAAAAGGGTAGAGGGAAATGTTCTTCTCTGCCCCTACAGGGCCTGAAACCTGGCAGTGACCAGATGAGTCAGTCTATCCTGCCCTGCTCCTCTTCTTACACATTCTGCCCCCAAAGGGGATGTGGGATTCTTATTCCTGCCAATGATCTAGTTGCAAAGAAAAGCTGAGCTAACCAAGGTGAGCGGTCTGCATGCTGCCTTAGTGTGCATCAGCAGAAAACAAAGCAAATCACCACCAACTGTAGCGTCTCCGGTTTTAAAAGACAACAGAAAAGCAAGCACCAACTCTCCCATGCAACTTTTCCCTTGTCTGTCAGCCCTTCTCCCACTAGATCCCTCTCTTCTCCTTTTATCCTGTCAACCCAAGCCCTGGGGAGATTATGACACTTGATAGATCCTTTGACATTCCCAAATGCCACAAAGGAAGGAATTGACACCAAGACTGAGGCCAGGGCAGCTGACTCCAAATACCATGACCTTTAGTGTACACTTGCTGCCGTACGTTCACACATTTCCACCTGGTAGAGTCACTTTTCCAAAATCAAGGCTCTAGGTTCACCAGATGACTTCCAGCACTTACATGGCAAATATGACTGGCCTTGGGGCCCATGAAGTTGCTATGGTGGCTTTGTAATGAGTCTGCTCCACCAGACTGAGAGCTACTCCCCAGAAACTCCTTTCCTGTATGTGCCCAGTTTGAGTGAGCTGTCAGGGACATCGTGGTGGAGAGACCAGATGTAGGAGAGTAGCCGCAGCCACTTTCAAGCAGATCTTCTGACCCATCTCACTGTTCTGAAGCAGCAGCTGAGTCTGTGGGTGCTGTACATTCCCCCGACCCTCCTTCAGTTTCTCCCACACTCAGCCAGGTGTGGTCAGCACTAAGGGTCCAGGTGGAACAGGACCTCCTTGTCACCAAGGCCCACAGATTTTAGTTTAGCCTCATGCAGCTCATGCTTTGGGTTCCAGTTTGCCTTCTCGGTCCCCACTCAAAGACAAATGTCTTTGAAGAATCAGACACAGGATACTCCGTCAGCTCACACAATCACTGAAGGTTAAGTCTCTGAAACAGATTCTACAGAGGTGGTGGATAGGTGGGTGTGGATGGATGATGGGTAAACAGACAGGATGAAGGAGGAAGTTGTAGACTGAATAGTGTTGCCCCAAGTACCTCAGAAAATACCTGTATTTTAGAGAAATAGCCTTTAAAGAGGTCGTTGAGTAATGAGGCCTTCATCCTGGTGGCCTTAGAAGAGGCAATGACAGGGTCACCTGGAGAACTGACAGGAATAAGCACAAAGAATGCTGACCATGTGAGGACACAGTGGAAGGGGGAACCATCATTCAGCCAAGGACAGTGGCCTCAGCAGAAATCCGACCTACCAATACCTTGATCCTGGACTTCTAGCCTCAGAATCCAGAGAAAAGGTGTTTTCTCACAATTGTTTAAGTTACAGATTGTCTGGTAGTTTGTTACAGCAGTTTCAGCAAATGAATAGAGGGAATAGTGGCTGCATGGATAGCTAGATATGCACACATGTACATACAGAGAGGGTCTCCAGATAAATAGAACCATTTCTGACTCCTTATCACCACCAGGTTCAAGTTCTGGCTTCCCTGTCTGCAACGCATGTGGCCACAGGCACTGTTTTGTTTTTTTAACCTCTCTATGCTTCTTTCTGGATGCAAATAAGGCCTCACTAGTGTCACCTACATATAGGAGTGTGAGTATTAAGTTTTAATGCGAAAAAAAAAAATCTTAGAATGATGTCTTGTATGTCTAAATGCATTTTAAATTATTTTTTAATTATCATGCCTCCTTCTCATTACCGATCTGTAAATTGGGGATCAGACTTTATTAACTTGCTTTGAATGAATCAAGGGTCTTGTTCTTGATCTCCCTTTAAATAACCTACAAATTGCCATGTCACACAAATGTTTTGCTAGCGCTGTGGGGTTTGGATTTCAATTAAAAACTCTGTCCCCACAGACACAAACCCTATTCTAATAACACTGAAAATTAAAGAGAGTTTGAAGTTAAAGTACAGTTGGTTTGTATAATTGAAAATAGCCTGAGAGTATAAGATGTATTTTTTAAAAAATCTAACTGCCTGGTCATTGAAAGGTTATGTTTTATTTGGAAAGGAACAAGAAAAAAAAATCATCAAACCATAGCAACCAGACTGGTAAGTGATAGAGAACAGACTGAACTGATAAAAGCATCTGTGAAAATGTCCACATTTATGAAGCATTCTAAAAATAAGTTCAAGAAAATAGTGAATGAAATGAAATGGATTTAATTTTCGTTACATGACATTTTGTTTTCCTTTTTGAAAGCTAAAATATTCACTTTGAAACTGATCTTAACACTGCCATCTGGCAAAAGACAGTGAAATGTCCTAGACTTTGGACAATAGAAGGACCTATTAAGGGAAATATGGAATAAAAGTGCAAACCCTCAACATCCTGAGGGCAAACAAACAAATATGCAATCCAAAGTTTGGAGTTCATTCTTCTCCCTGCTCAGCCTTCAAAGTAATGTCTTTTGAAATACCCACATGCTTCATAGTAAACTAACCCTCCCCCCCCACCCGTTACTTATTTCGCTTTTTGGGATTTCAAAGCAGATGAACACTATTGCTTTGTCAGCTTTAAGAGAAAACAGAATTTACAATTAGAAATTCCAACATTAGAGGGGTAAAGACCCTCCCCAAACCCTAACAAGGAAATTGAAGGTTATAAAGCAGCTGTGTTTTAAGAGAAGACAAGCCAACATTTGTTAAAATAGATTTAGAAGCAAACTTGCTTCATGTCTGCAGTTGATCCAGGGCCCTTTTGGTTTTTAGAATGGACCAACAACACTGAGAAATGAATGATAAAGCTGAACTTGCTCCTAAGAGTAATTGGGAATTTCTACATTTTCTGTAAACCCGAAAGATAGAGCTTTCTTTAGGGTCTGATGTTGTTCTCTCATTGCAGAAATGGATATGCTGGCTAAACCTTCTGAACCAGTTCATGAATTCCATTCATTCAGCAGGAGGCCATGTGGCAGGCAGTGTGTTAAGTCCTCTGGTAATATGTAGTAGCTCCTACCCAGAGAAGTTTGGGATTTTTAGGGAAGAGATTTGGATCTAAGCAAATATATTTTGAGATTTATGATACAAATACATAATAGAATCATAGGAGCACAAGAGAGAAAATGGTAGCTTCTTCTTGGAGAAACTAAGGCCCAGTAAAGGGGTGATAATGGTGCTGAGATTTAAAGACTGGTGGATTTCACATGCAGCTTAGGGTGGATAAACCATTCAGACCAAAAGATCATTCTCAGAAGGTTGTAGCACAGCTTGACCTGTGGTACCTGGAGAGTTATATAATGGTGGCTTTGAGGGGCTAAGAAGTAGGGAGCAGGCAGCTGGGGTAGGTAGAGAACCTACAGAACATCGTGTGACAGAGAGCGCGTGGACCTTAACAAAATGAGATCTACCCCAAACACTACAATTCAAGGAAATTAAGCCAAAAAGTATTGGGTTTAAGTTTATATTGGCCTGTGTGGAGATTGAACCCACATGGAAAACAGGTAGTGGAAGCATTAAGGGGGTTACAACTTTGATTCAGTTGACAGATGAAGAGGCGCTGAAAGAAAGCTCTCTAAATAGCAATACTGGAAGAGGAAACAGACAAGTCGGGGGCATTGGAAATGGAAGAATTTAAAGGTCATATATTTACTAGGATGGAGCTATAGTGGGTGAGGGGAACTGGCCTAGCTGAGCTATCCAGTCTACAGGAGCTTTGAGGACAAGTTGTGTCATTTGACATCATCACTCAGGTCAGTGACTGTAGTGGTTTTCAACAAACACTGGACCATGGATAGAAAAATGAATACAGTAGTTATGCTCAGGGGTCATCTTTTAAATCACTGGCATTCAAAATAGATGCTTGGGTTTGGGGAATTAAGAAAGTGAGAAGCATGAGAAGGGAAACAACTTCAGGGAACTATTAGAATATAAAATTGATGAAAGCAAAAGAGACGTTCTTCTTTAGACTTATCTGAAGTCTGAAGTATAAGTTGAAGGAAGATTCTGTCTTTGCATCCTCCGGAAATTGTATATTGTACATAGATTTTTGATTCCAACTCCCTTCTGTTTTGGAATATATACCTAGCAATAAAACCATTGAGAAAGCAAAAAAAAAAAACTAGCCAAGACTATGAAAACATATTTAACCTCTTCATATAAAGTGTTCCAGCCATAAGATATGTCACAATAATGCCTACCTTATAGAGATCATTTGCAGAATAAAGCTAATATCCACTGTTAATGTATATAACATATACTAAGTGTTCAACAAATATCAACACGTCAATCTCTCCCCCTTTCAAAATACAATATGTACACTACCACCATGGGGATGGGTTGAACAGTTATGCTTTCAGCTTTTTGAAAGCATCTAAAGATCTGAGACTTGCTGTAATAGCCTGTCCTGTAGCCAAAACACCAATTTGAATGCAGGTGTTAAGTAAGAATTGAACATATGGAAACCAATCACCCAGATTACAAAGGTTAAAAAAATTCCTGTGTTTTCTATCCCTGGGCACCTTTGCTAATTCTTGTCAAGTAGTATGAAAACATTTTAAAAATATATTCACATATAGTGAGTTGCATGAAGTACCTACTTTATAACAAATAAGAAATAGTTCTATCGGAAGAAACCCTAAGCTAAGTAGCTCTCTGCAAAACAGACACAGATAATATGAACTCAAGTTATTGAAAGGAAAGACTATTCTATACTTAGATTTATTTCTATTTTAATAATTTATGAATGACTGTTGTAATTTGAATTCCATCTTCTGACGGGTCCAATTTCCTTCTTGTTGAACTCGTCTTGCAGTAGTTCATTCATCAGATCTGAGAAGTGAAATCTTTGTTTCCAAATGTCTTCCCCCCCAACCCCGCGATTTTCAATGATAGATGAACTGAATCCTGAGTTGTTTTTGATATTCAGTTTCTGTCAGCACTCTGAATACACAGTTCCATTGTCGCTGTCACTGACTGTCATGAAGGAAAAGAACTTTGTCAGTCTAATTGTTTTTTTGTAAGCTCCTTTTTTCTCAGGTACCATTTTAAGGGTATCTCTTTGATATTCTGAAATTCTACTTTGATGTGTCTTATGGAATGATTAATTTTTAGCTAGCAGAGGACTTAGATTTTTAGAGTTATAGATTGGGTTCTCTGGGAATACTGAAGTACACTATAGAAGGCAACATGTTTACTAAGGTGCTGATACCTGGCAGCTCTTTGCACGAGTACCACAAACTCCTGGCCATCATCAAACCAAGTTCCACTGTTGTCTTTCTTGCTGTCAGAGCTGGTTTGCAGAAGCCCACTATGAAATGTTCAGGGATATGCATGCCCCGCCTACTAGCACATCTATGTGACTTTGGTGAAGAGTGTGCCATCTAGCTCCTCCTGGTGAACACGGCCTTCTGGCCAGATATTTAAATATAGGGAGAGTAAGAGTAATTGCACCGGTTTGAATGTCCACTTTCTTGAAACTTTTCACTCTTTTTTTTTCCTTGGCAATTCCATCTTGCAGTGTCTGTTGGCAATTCTGAAGTTCACTAGGCATCAAGCCATAACTTTCTCATGCTTCTAAGACCCATCTTGCAACAAATCACAACCATCCCTTAAGGTTGTTGACAGCGTTGAATTATCTACCCTTTATCTCAGGAGATGACTGTCGAGTAAATATCTATCCAATTTTATGTTGGTCTCTTGATCAAGTGCCCCTGAAATTGGGTCAAAAGGGGCTGAAGCCTTCAACCAACATGCCACATTTAAAATGCGGCTTCTGCCAGTCATGTTCCCTCAGGTCTGTGCTGAAATCGGGTCAAAAGTAGGCAGATGCCTCTAACCCACAAGCCACAGATCTGCATCACCCATGCACACAGCAGTTGCAAAGTCACAAAGTAATTTAAACAGGGCTTTATTAACAAGGGAAATTAACCAGGAAAATGCAAAGTCCTTAATGCCACAAGTGACCAGTTATCTTATCCCAGTCACCGTTTTCAAAGGTCCCAAAGACACATGTCCAAGACAGTGCCGTTTGCCCCTCCAAACCTGAGGTAGGCACTCTGCAAAGTCCAGACTCTCTCCAGTGTCTTCTCTTCGCTTCTTCTCCAGTGTTCCATGCTGCTCTGCTTCTCCGAGGCTTCTCAAATTTCTTCCACAGTTGCTGATCCAAATCAGCTTTCCAAATCTGCCACCTTGCTGCGGCTCCATGTGTGTCCTTACTAGGCAAAGATGTCTGGCCAAATCCACAAACTTGCCCTCAGCAGCTTCTGGTCACCCCTGGCCTGCTGTTCTGGCATCCGACTCCACACCAGCTATGTCTCCGCCAGCCACTCTCACACCATGTGACTCCTTGCCACCATCAGCTCACTCTTCAGGGGGCTTCCCCTGGCCAGGTCATGTGGGCCTGTTCTATCAGTCCACCATTCTCATCTCCTTCCTCTCTCCTTGCTCCTTTTTATGTACCCTTACGAGTTTCTCACTCATCCCCCTTTCATCTTTCTCTCAGACCCCGCCCACCAGGGGATTTTGGCACCAATACAATTTTCAACTGCATTACTACCCCTGTATCACCCCCAGAATCCAGTCCCACATAGACTCTCCAGCTCTTCCAACTATTTGCTTTATAGTTGGTCTTGTAACACCGCTGTGGTATCCATCCTTTTCTCCCTTATCAGACCCAGCACATAACCACTTGGATTATGCTGCTGCTTCACCCTAACAAACGTCATGTGTCCAGAGGAGATATGGAAGTGAGTCCCCAAAAGAGAGGGAAGACATGTTGTCTGGGAGGAAAGAGCTCACAGCACCAGGTCCTGGGAAGGGGGATTTGGAGAGTGGGAATACTTACTTAGAAATGGGAAGGACTGGCAACTTTTCGGAAAGTTGGAAGCAATTTAAAGTCAAAATCTTTGTGTCCACTTAAGTGGCACCAAGCCAAGTGTTCAGGACCCAGATTCTCTCAACTCAACAAGCAGACCTGTCCTGAATGAACATTTGGCAGTCTTCAAGTTTTAGCCATCGTAATCTTACATTACAGGTTTGATTCTCACTTTACTCTTCCATGAAAGGAGATGAGAGTGTCTTTGTATGCACCTAATGACTTTCTCACCTAGTTTTCCTCTAACTCATCTTTATCTGCTCTAACTCATTTTCATCTGCTCTATTTCTATAAAGCATCAGTGCAACTTGCAAAAATACCATGTCTTCCATAATCAAACCCAAGACATGTAACTCATTAGAATGTTCCTTCCACTGAACCTTTCATTCTATCACCAATGAGATTTTAATAACTATCCTTGTGCCAAGGTCTACAGAAAATGAGTGTAGGAGTGAGTTCTGATGTTGCTAGTCTACATCTGAGACACTCTGTTGATATCTCATGAGTCAATCATTGACTATTTGAAGCTGTGACCCCAAAATGGGCAGTCTATTAGTTCATAAATTTAGGCATTAATGCAATTATCTGTGTCTGAAAAACAGGTAAAAGATGACCTAAGCAGGATAACGGTACTGGCCTACACAGGATAAAGGTACTTTTACTTTGTTGCAAATCCCAGGTGGGAAAGAGAAAATGTGTTACCCAGAGTGTATAGAGGGGAAAGTGGAGCTTTTGGCTTTTTTTTGGGTGGGGGGAAGAGATTAAAAAAAAGAGTAGAGACTAGAGGGTGAGACACTTTTGGGGAGAAGAGACATAAGAATTGCAGGTGGGTAAAGAGTAGCCCAAGTGACCAGGTTGGGCACAAACCCCCTGGAAGACTGAGCTGGAGGTGGCAAGGAGCCATGGTGGCAGGCTGAAGAGTGACTGGTGTGGAAAGTTGTGGGCACTGCAGCAAGGTGGCATGGAAAGCTGGTACCTGGAGATGGCCAGGGATTAGGAAAGCTGATTTGGGATCAGTATTTTGTTGAAATAGTTTTGAAGAGCCTTGGAGCAGCTCAGAACACTGGAGAAGAAGCAAAGAGAAGATGCTGGAGAAAGACTGAAGTTGGCATAGTGCCTACCTCATGTTTGGAGGGGCAAAGGGGCACCATCTTGTACATGTTTGGGACTTTCAGATTAAATGGTGACTGGGATAAGATAACTGGGCATGTGTGGCATTAAGGACTTTTTGTTTTCCCTGTTAATATTCCCTTGTAAATAAAATCCCTTGTTAAACTGCATTTGGCTGGCAACTGCTACACAAGGGTGGTACGAACCTGAGGGAACATGGGTGACTAAAGCTGCATTTTTAAATGTGGCTTGTTGGTTGGAGGCTTCTGCTCCATTTTGGCCCTGGTTTCTTTTTTTTTTTTTTTTTTTGAGACTAAGTCTCACTATTTTTGTCTGTGGAGCTGCAGGCTCATGTTGCCCGGGGTACCACGGACTCGAGCAATCCCCAGCCTCAGCTTCCCAGGTAACTAGGATTACAGGCGCGCACCACCACGCCCAGCTATTTTTTGGAACTAGGTCTCGCTATGTGCCCCAGGCGGGACTCGACCCGTAATCCCTAGCCCTGGCTGCTTCATAGGCTGAAACTTACAGGCACGAGCCACTGTGCCCAACCCCCTTCTTATTCTTAAGCACATTTTCAGTTCAGTCAAAATGTTTTGGCTTTCTGGAGCTTATATAAAGGCTAAAGAGAGTACTCTAGGAAATTATATATACCATAACCTTTGCCAGCAGTAATATGTACCTTCAGAATTAGGAAATTAGTGGGGGTGAACTGTCATAGTTTGCACTGTGCATTATAGATTACTAAGTGAGCGCTTACTTAAGACAGCAAGATCATCAAAAGGAAAAATGCTCTTTTAAATGGGCAACCTATGTAAGTGTTCTGACCCCAAGTTAAGAAAGAATACAAGTCTTGAATCATGGTACTACTGACCAAAGGAGCGATTATTTGAGCTACATTGTCCATAAGAAGGAGACAATGGTAAGAAGGTCTTACCATAAGGCAGACCTTTCAAACAATGACACAGGCAACTCTGTCCTCTGCTGTAACAAGCAGAACTGGACTCTCCATGCTGGTGAAGCACAGCTGCAAGATGGCCCAAGACCATGGGAGAGTGCACACTGGTGCAATTCATACAGCTGAGCATATGGTGAATGGTGCAGACCTCTCTCCAAAGGGCAATTTCAAATAGGGTATTTCCAATTACGTACTGTCTAGTCAACCTTTACAAGGAAATGAATTGGAATAGGCAGAGCATTTAAGGGGATTCACTAATGCTATCAAAGATTGGCAATGATCAATAGCCAGGAATGCACTGCACAGGATGAGTCATGTTGCTTTCTCAGAATGGTATTTATCATTTTCCAGCATTCTGCGCTCTGGAACTTCTAAGAATCTTCATTCTCTTGCAGAGAAGCTATTCTCACAGCTTTATAATTACATATTAACAAATGTTGACAGCACAAAAAATCAATAGCCTATTTGCTCTGCTCCTGCAGATTGGTATTAATGTAAATAAATAGTCCTGTAATAGATTAACTCTCTGGTTTGTCTGAAAAGTCTATTTCTCATCCTAAGTAGAGTCCTAGAGTCAAGACAGTAGCCTGCATGTGTGGTGTTTGTTTCAGCATGGAGAGCTCTCTAATGATGCTGTTAAGTTTTCTTTCTCTATTGCCTCATGGAAGGACCTATCGACTGCAATTATGAACTTGTAACATGGAGGAGCCATGTTAACTGACCTTGTAAATGTGAAAGCCCAGCATATCAGTTCAATTATTTTAAGGAAGAATGGATTCCAGTGTCAGCAGTTGGCATTGCAGATTCCTTCTAGGAAAGGTGTCACCCGCAAGAAAACTTTCCCCAGCAACTAAAATGTCACTGAGTTATAAATTATCACATTATATATAAAGTAACACATATCTGCTCACACATTTTGACATAGTTTTCAAGACTACTCCTTGAGCGTTTCTTAATATATATACATATGAGGAACAGGATGAGGATGGAATTGCTTTTCTAACCTCTTCACCATTGTTCTTTATTTTCCTTTCTGTAAGTCATCCTCTGCCAGATGACTCAAGCCACAAACCACAAACCCAAGTTTTCTAAACTTGCCTATTTTAAGATCAGACTTGAAATGACTAAGTTAAGGATGGAGTAAAAAGGGAAAAGAGACACCAAGCAAATGGGAAAACCATGAAAGAAAGGGAAAACCATGAAGAAAAACCATAAGAGAAATTTCTGGAGGGTAATATGTGTGAAGGGAGAGAAGATGTAGAAACTAGAAATTACGAAAGGAGAGACAGAATGCAAGACATGTTGAGCAAATTAAATTTTCCAAGCCCTTCATCAGTGTCAAGTGTTCATACAACCAATGTTCATTAGATGGTCAACTATTTACAGTCCTTCATCTGTTCTTTATCCTTAGTCTCTATGAATTCAATAGTCACTATGGCCCCAGAAGAGAAGTGAGTCTCTAGGTTTCCAACAGAGCTCTGTCCCATAGAGAGTGGTCTGAGATGAGAAAACCTTCTTCAGACCAACCCTTTCACCATGGACATGGGTAAGGGAAGAATGAGAGATAAAATGACACTAACTCTAATATTGAGAAATTCTAAATGGTATGGAATTCAATGAGGGATAGGGGAGAGTGCTTATCTTTATCACCTACCAGGTATATATTGGGCAAATCTTAGACCCTTTGAGCTTTCATATCTTAACTTGTAAATTGGGGCAAGGAATCCCATTTCAAAGGATAGAATGAGGTAAATTATTTGATATAAAACCTAGAATTTCACTGGAAAGCAGTAGGTACTCAACTAAAGGTAGTTGTGATTAGGTTAGTCATGCCTCCTGGTCCTCTGTCACTGCTATTTCCATTCTGATGCTTAACTTACAAATCATAAACTAAATTGTGCTAAATTCCTAAAAGAATTTGCCATAGGAGTAAAGAGCTATATTCCTCAATTATGTGTAGTGTTCTATTTATAGTCTACTGAATACTTAGAGATACGAGGGGAAAATAGGAAATAAGAATGTCAAGCTTTTGAACCATCACCAAATATTAATCTAAAGTAAAATGGTCCTGAAGAATAGAGGAATATAATCGTACATAATTTTTTAGGAATTCACTTATTAAGTGATGAAGTACATGCATAGCATTTTGTTTCTTTCAAAATATACTTGTCCATGGCACATGGAGCAAAGTTTCTTTTCAGAGACAAGGTAAACCCTAAAGAGCAAAAGATTGAGCAGATACATCATAGCAGAAATGTCATTCCTTTCTTCCTACAATTTCCACATCCATCTTCTCTCCCCTCACTATATTACCTTCCAAAGAGTTCTTTTATTACTTTTCTTTCATGGTTTTCCCATCTTCTTGGTGTCTCTTTTCTTTACCTATTACTGAAACTAATAGGAACACTCTCCATGGAGGAGATGACTTCCTCTGCCATGCTGACTTCATTGAGGGAATCCAGATGAATGAGACTGGTAGGCAGAAAAATAAGGGGTGCCTAGCATCCTGTTCGAGCAGGTGGACTACAACTGCAAACTGACTGCTCATCGTGTGTTGTTTCAACAACTTGGCCCACCAGACACATCAAAGATGCCAACCCTAGCCAAAGGTCCTCTATCCGGACTATTGGTCATTTCCTGGCCAAAGTTCCCCTATCCAGTTAGTGAAATCCGAGAGTGACTAGAGTCCCCTCAGCATGCTTCTATGCACACTCATGCATGGAGACTTTAAATGCTAATGAGACCACATGTGTAAGAAGCAACTCTTCTGGGCATGCTTCCTGTCACCCCACTCTGGGGAACTGATTTCTTAACATCCTTTTCCTAGTTCCCCTCAGGGAGCCAGCCCAGAAATTCTCTTGTGCAAAAAGTCTAGTAAAACGTCACCTGGGTTCCGTCTGTCCTATTTCTTGTGAGACTCTTCCAGGAGGGTGAGAACCTACAAAGGGGCACCAGGTCTATACCATAGGAGTGTCCACGCACAGATCCACCTGGAGGAACAGAGACCTACAACTCTGGGCAATGTGGGTTCCCTCCAG
>PVHY01015715.1:0-35415 GCA_004024945.1 Uropsilus gracilis | reverse complement strand
TGGCTGGCTTTTGCATATCAATGGTAAAGGTGATCAGTGAAAATGCTAATGAAGAGTGTGTAGCCTGCTTTGTAGAGAGTAGCAGGCAAATAAGAGTATCCAGTTAAGGTTAAAGGTAATTGCAGTTAAGTACTGTTTGTAGCCTGCTTTGGAGAAAGAAGCAAGCAGATAGGGGTAAACAGTTAAGTCAAGTCAGAAAATCTCTTTTTACCCACTTTCACTTTGATGGTGTCGTGTTTCTTTGATTTTTCACGTTCATTGATGTCTCATATTGCCTGTTTACACACCAAAGGAAGCTGTTATCTCCTCTAGTCTTTACTGAGTATTTTCAGGTGAGAAAAAAAAACTTACTTCTATCAGTCCTACCAGGGATTCTGAGACTTTCTCACAACTTCTCTGTAAATGTACCTTCTCTACAGTTCTTGTTCCCTCTTGAGGGGAATTATTAAGATTGTATGCCTTATCTCAAGCCTATAAAGCCAGACTGAGTTCACAAACTCCCATTTGCTTTCCTAGGGTGGTACTAAGTGTTCAAATGTGTGTTTTCTCCTAACCCTACAAAGTCAGGTCAGTTTTCTGTATATGATCACTAGCTATCTGCAAAGGCTTATACTTGCTTCCCACAGAGACTTGCAATGGGAGCCAGTCTAAGGTGAGGGTGGGGTGATGAAGCACATGGAGTACATGTCTGCGAGTCAGTTGTGAGATCTGCAAGTTAGGCATCCCCTCATGGATCATGAATGAGCTCCCAACAGATCCACAAAAGAGTTAGTAGGATCCATATCCTGTTAATACTTTCTAGTCTCTGACTGCTGTTCTACCTATCATGCCCAGATTCTCAGTCATGCAACTTACCTCAGTATTCTGTATGGGGCAAGAGATAAATGAATCTCTTTCACAGTATCCTACACAGCTGGGAAGTGGGGGGGGGGTAGATTTTTTGGGTCATGTTCTCTTACTCACATGCTCTTACTTCCCCCAGTAAAAGAAATGGAATGGAGTGGGAGGGTCTCCCAGCACTGAGCTGTACTGCCTTGGGACAGAAATGGTATAATTTAAATAAAAGTATTCCTCTTACCCTCTTTATTGCATCCAATCTCAGATTATTTTGTTGGAAGAGTATACTGAAATTTCTCTCCTTGACTCCTGAACTTCTACAAAGACTGTTGTATCTGAGAATAATTGTAAAATCGGTGTTCTTTAGTGGGGAGTGATAGAAAACTCCTATTCTGCTATCATGATGATGTCACCCTCCATGGTCTATTTCTTAATACAGGAGTGGTTAAATTGATGTATTTAGTTTTCTGACAATCCATCATATGTACACTTATGATTTGTGTACTTTTCATCATTCTCATATTTAAATAAAATCTACATTAATTTTTTTCCAAAAGTGAAAGTTCAGACACATTCAATGTAATGTTTTCTGCGTGGGCTATCACATGAAGGCCATTTTTGGCCATTAATTTCTCAGTTCAAATTAATCTATTGATCACCACTGTTGTAACATACTCAATATCAGACATGAAATCATCGACCTAGAATAGCTTCTAAGTTACTGTAGTAAAGGGAATTTAATAGAGCCCCACACCCTACTAATGGTATTTCACATGAATATCATTGCATTTCTGCACCCCTCCAAGAAAATGCCAATGTTTAGCACAGACTCTATCAAAAAGGATTTGTTCTACCCCCAAAGAAAATTAACCTATCCCTCCCCTCCTTGCTCTAGAACTGTAAGATGATCACAGTTAGGAACCAAGTGCCCACGTTTTCGAAGCTTGCAAGGCAGCTAAAGGGAAAAACCAATCCTCCTAGTACTAAAGAGGGAATAAACTTACATAAATATCACTCACAAATACCTGGATCTAAAGGGCCTTGGAGCATGGGCCTAAATAAGTAAGCAAGCTAGGCACACATAATTTCTCAAGATAAAGGTGGCATGTACATAGCACATAACCCCAATCTCCTTGCCAATACCCTGGCAAATATCAGTAATCAGCCAAGGCCTTTAGAGATAGGACAAGGCCTCACAGTCCTTCTTAGTGTCTCTCCGGGAAGCTTGGAAAAAGATCTAGCAGAGAGACTTCCCTGGGTTAGGTGGGCTGAGGTGGTGGAGAGTTTAGTAAAGAATATTAATACTTTGAAGAGTAGTTAGGACTATACAGCCCAACACACTATTGATTACTGTAAGTTTGATTATACATTTATCCCTGTGCTAGTTCACAGTAAGCATATATACATTTATTTCAGAAGGTGGACAGTCTTTTTTTTCTGTCATTCTAATGTAAAGGATGTCTTTAAACTAACATAGTCTGGGAATATACTAGTAACCAGGTGCACTGCTCCACCAGGGTGGGGATAATTTGGGAAGGAAGAAGTTGGAAACTTTTGTTTCATAGTTTTGTATTAGCTAGACTGAGGCATGACCCCAAGGTCAATTGACTTCTTGAAGGCAAAAATGATGCTTTTCCTATGCAGAAAACATGACCCAAAAGAACAGATTACAATGAGCAGGACTACAGTGTTGCACATGGAGACACCATTTATCTCCTGTTTTATGACATTTGCTTCACCTGAAGCTGTGCTGCATGGCCACCCTCCTTACATGCAACTGCATCTAGGCCTGTCAGGAAATACTGCCAGACCCCAAATATGGGAGGAGCAGGGCCCGGGTCTAGCCATCTCAGGTCAGGACCAAGCTTTCCAGTAATGAATGAGACAGAACTGTGTTCTGTTCCTGTTCCTGTTCCACTGCTGTTCCCTGTATATCCAGCTCCCTGGACAGGGGCAGAAGGCTCATGGAAGATTCAAACTACTAAACCCCTTCTGCAAACCCCAATAAATTGTGAAGCATGACTGTGAGCAGAGAAGGGGGCTGCTGACAGACCTGCAGACAGGCCTCTACTATCACATCCCCACCCCAGGAGGACTGACAAGCCTCACGCAGCCACAACGTAGCTCCTGGACCAGCTGCTGATGTACAGTGCGGCTCAGATCCAACCATCAAAATGGCTTTTCCCCATGGCTGAGGCGGCAGACTACGTCTTCCTCTCCTTGGGGAGGGGAGAGGGAAATGGTGACTCAGTCGCTGTTAACCCAGTGTTTAACCCATCTGTGCTCCTGACACATGAGCCAACCTGTCTCTATTCATTGTAGCACTTCCTGCTCCTGAGGTGACTGGTGTGCCAGCTCATCTGCCTCCATGTAACTACTCCCTCAGCTCCTGGAGACACCCTTCTTCCCCCTTACCCTCTTCCCCATTCTGCAGGTCAGAATTAAACCTTAGAAACAAGCTTGTAAGGACTTGGCAAGTTTCCATTTCATTCCTTTCTCTGATTTTAAATCCAGCTTGTGTGGTCATTTGCCCCGAGTTGATGGGCGAGATGGAGCCCAAGTTGTGGACCTTGCTCTGGGTGGTGTTCCCAAAGTGGACTAATGTGAAAGGGGGCTCATGGGTACTTCTTGCAGCAGCTAGACATAAGGTATTTTCTCCTTGGGGCTCGATCAGACTTCTTGGACTTGCATATTCTCCTTAATATGTCATTGGCCTCTTAGTAGGAAGGGTCCATATCACAGTAAGTGCTAGGTGAGGGCATGGCCTGCCTGTCCAGGAGCCATGCCTCAAATACTCTCCCTGCTTGAGAGCCTGTAGCATCATACCAATATCCTTGTGCTTTGATGTGACCCTAACTGGGAGCCACTGAAAGTTCTTGAAGGGGGTAAAATATAAGCAGAGCGATATTGGGGGAAATACAAGAGACTCAGGGCCAATTAGGGGTCCTGCAATAGCCCAGGAGATAAGGAAAGCAAAGCTAGCCCACAAACAAAGGTCCAAAAAAAATCCAAGAAATAGGAGCACATTTCAAAGCTGAGCTACCAAAGGAACCAAAGCAATGGTCTCCTCTTGAAGCCATGCAGAATAAAATGTAGTGGGAGCCATACAACCTTGGACAACATCCATGCAAGCCCCTCTTCTCTTTGGGTGAGGGGGAAAAGTGCCACCAGAGGTGTAGAAGAAATGAGTTTTGAACATCAGGTCTGGGTCAGCCACTACATTAGGTGCTTTGTTATCTCTCTCCACCCTCCATCCTCCTAAGAACCCAATGAGTTATCTTTCCAGAATCATGAAGCTTGACCCACAGAAGGCCACAAATGTGCTCCAGGATGGGGCTAGAATTCATCCTGTCTTCTGCTCCACAAGGTGCCACCTCTAGAAAGAAAAGGGCCTGGCTCTCTGGCAGCCAGCAGAAGTTGGGGGTAAGGGCTTTGGTTTACCATCAACTATGAGTAGCCCCTGAAAAAAGCAGCAGCGTGATGGCTTCAGGCAGCGTTGAGTCATCAGCAAACCAGAATGCTAAATTTAGCAATGAACTCCGCCGGTGACGGCATGGGCCCCTTGCCTGCAGCCAGTGTGAGAACTGGCTCGTAGTCAGAGAAGAAAGGCCAGAAAAAGTCAGGGACCCCAGCAGCACTGGCTTAGAGAGGTGATGTATGAAGGAGGGCTCTCCAGAGGAACTTGCAAGGGTCAAGGGAGTGAGGATAGTGAGGCAAATGGCTAAAACAAGTTTGTAGGCTCAGAGGAAGGCAATGGGAATCAGCTGTCTCAGACGGTCCCAGATGGGAGCTCCCAGGACATGGACTCCCAGGGCTAAAAAGGACAGGTAGAGTGGGCGGGCACAGTACCTCAGCCTGATCCCACATGAGTTCCAGAACAGTAATGTCATGGCAGAGTTGCCCCTTCCCCTTAAAGTCAAGGAGCCAGGCTTTTGTACAACTGGCAGTGGTCACTGGCAATGACTCCCTGTTACCTCCCAGATACTGAGGCATCTGGATCCCATTGACCAAAGACAGTCTCTATAAGAAGGAGGCTGCCATGAGCTAATAGGGCCAGCACCAACCCCTGCCAACAGACAGTTGTGCCAGCCAGATAAGGGGTCTGGGGGTGGGACCAGCAGTGACTCAACATGAAGAACATAGTTTCCGAAGAATAACTTCTGCCTCTTGCCCTCACTTCCAAGCTCACAAGCCACCAGCTCTTCTCCTTGAGAAGCAAAAGCGTGACTCCAACTCCTATTGACAGAGAGGCGCTCTGGGGGTGAGGTATCTTTGGGGGCATGTTTTTCAGTAGGCTGACTCAGTCCCTGGCTGCCTGCAGGGCATGGGTCAAGACCCTCACCAAAGATCTCCGATGCAAATGAACAAATGGCTCCAGGTTCAACTCGGGGGCCCGGCCACCCACTGACAGCACAGAGCACACAGTGCTCCAACCACATGGCACATTTGACTGAACTTCAAGGAAAACGAGAAAGTGTTCACTCATCAGTAACCACCTATCACCTGTCTTTATTTTTTCAGACTACAAGTTTTCCTTAGGACTCCTTGGTGATGCACCAAGTTTGACGCAATTTGTTAGTTAATACCTTTAAAAGTAAATTTATGGTTGACTGAACTGAGGTGTGAAATAAAACATAGTCTGGGGGGTTCATAGGAAGTTTCTGCAGGAATCTGTTCAGCAAGCATTCATCAAAGCATCTACTATGCCCCAATCAGCTTAGAATCGTATGCAGGGCAGAAGGTGAATAGCACCAGGTCCCTACCATCAGGGAGTCCATGGTCCGGTGCAGATGGCAGATACGGAAACAGCCAAAGCCATAGTGCTGAGGAATCACAGAACATAGGGCACCTGTGTTCCTGGGGCAGGGCACTGGGGAAGGGGAACTGGGAGGTTGCCCTGAAATCTGGTCCTTAAAGAGTTTGTCACGTTGACGTAAACATTTTTAGTCACCCACCAACATCTCTTCTCCACCTTTTCCTGATATAGGGTCAAAAATAAAAGCACATCTAAAATAAAAACTGTTTTCCAGAGCCTTTACAGCTAGATACAACCATACGACTAAGTTTTCCGGTCAATGGGATTAAGGGGTCCTACGTGAATTCCAGGAAGTGTCCTCAAATGAAAGGGCATAACTTTCTTCATCTCTCCTTCCATCTTATTAGTTATTGGACTATAGCAATATTGGCTGGAGCTTACACAGACACCCTAAACCATGAAGTAACAGACACCTGACACGAAGTACAGCCATGTGGATCAACATGACGGATGAAGGTGGGGCTCTAACAACTGTGAAACCGCTTGAATAGCATGGGCTGTGTAACTCCAGCTTCATGTACAAAGAAACATACTTCCATTTTTCTAAACCACTGATATTTTAATTATTCTTTCATCTATTGACACCTTAATCCCAATAGGCAAAGAAGTGAAGGCAGAGCATGTCCACCCCAAATGCACAGGCCATGGGTTACCTTCGCTCTGACTTTGACTTGTGTGGGTAATTTTCTTAGTCTCCTCCAGTTTGCCACTACTACTAGTCCTTCTGCCTTCTCTCTCTCTAACCCGAGTGGTGGGTGCAGGTTATACATACCCTAATCAGGAAGGAAGGACTTGATGCTCCAGCTGCTGGGAATGGTATTAGCAAATAACCTGTAGCTTTCAGCCACTGGGGGTTGGTGTCTCACCTAAGGTCATGCTGCTTCCCGTGGTCTCCCTCACTGGTTGATTTGGGGGAGGTGGGTGGGAAGGGAGGCCTGATCATCCCAGTCCAATTAGGGATCCTCCTGTGGGGATATCCCCCAGCTTGGAGCTTCCCCAGCATGGGGCAAGGCTGTCGTTGGGCCTGTGGCACAGATGAACCTCTCTTTCTACCTGTTCCTGCTGCCTCCCCCTCCCTTCCACAAGGATCAATCTCAAGAGTCCACCTTATTTTCTCGTCCTGCCTCTTAAACTCCATCTCAGAGTTTGCTTTCTAAACCCAACCTACAATCCCTCAATCCCTGATTTCTTGGCCTTTGATCTCTGTCCCAATTCTTCAGCCTCTTTCCCCTCCACAAACCTCCGAAGCAATGGGGGACCACCAACCCCAACAGCTAACACCACATGCAATTAGCACCCAATGCAATTAGCACTTGACATGAGCTTCCTGTGATGCTAAAGGAAGTCTCTCAGCTGAGCTCTAACTCAGAGTTCCCTGCAGACTTCTCCAAGTGGTTACAGGGAGGTAACTTGGGTAAACTGAGCCCTGGGTGAAAATCAGAGAACCAGGGTTCCCTACTCACCCTGGCCTTCAGCATGCTGTGTGACCTCAGCCCAACCACTCACTTTCTCTTGCCTTAAATGCTGAAGCAGAAAGCAAAAACCAGATTTTGACTTTAGAGAACATTTTTGGTTTTAAAACCAGTATTTGCTAAGCTGTGGCCTATAGACTAAATCCGGACTGTCACCTGTTTTGAGAAATAACATTTTATTGGAATTTAGCTACATTCATTAGATTCGCTATAACTATGGCTCGCTGCTTTTGTGCTATAATGGTAAAGCTGAGTGGTTGTGACTAAGACTGGACAGTCTGCAAAGACTAAAGTATTTTCTATGTGGGCCTTCGCAGAAAATATTTACTGATTCCTGCTCTAAATGATGTAAAATACTGTTGCATTTCTTGCCTCAAGATTGAGTGCTGGAGTATCTTCATTCATTCATTTACTGAGCATTTACTAGGTGCAAGGCCCTGTTGCAGACAACAAGGCTGCAGTGGTGCACAAACCAGGTGCTCTCCTGGGCCTACGCTCCAGTAAGCTATTAAATTATGTCAAGGGGTGATAAGTGCTAAGGAGAAAATTAAAGTAAAGCTTGGGAAAGGGTGGGAGAGGTAGGGTGGGTTTGAGACTTTGAGTCAAGTGATTCAGGAGGGCCCCTCTAATGGGGTAGCATTGGCGCACATATCTGAAGGAAGTGAGAAAGGAAGCCATGCAGACATCTGAGGTAAAAACATTCCAGGTAGAGGAACAGTGAGTGCAGTTTCTGAGGCAAGAACACAGCAAGGAAGTCAATGTGCCTATAGCAGAAGGGCGCGAGGGAGAGAAAGAAGAGGTGACATCAGTATGTCACAGGGGGTCAGATACCATTAGAAGGACTCTGGGTTTTATTCTGAGAGAGATGTGGACTTGCAGGAAGACATAAATATAGAGGAGGAACATGGATGACTCAGGCATCAGGGTCCTTCTTTCTGCTGTGTGAGAAACAGACTCTGGACATCGTGAAAGAGCAGCAGGGAAACCAGGTGAGGGAGGAGGGGGCGTAGACCAGGGAAGGAGAGACAGAGATAGGGAGAAGCAATCAGATTTTGAGTGTCAAGTCTATCAGCCAGCAGACTTGTTCCAGGAAAGCAGGCAGGCACCTATATTTGTCTGTCCCCTGCTCTTTCTCAAATCAGAATGTCCTGCTCTACGTTATTTTCTGGGGGCTAGCATGGTGGGCTGCACCAGGCCTGGAAGTGCACCTTGTCAGAAATGTTCTTCTAATTGCTAGTGAGGAGGAGGGTCTAGCCTCGCCAAAGTGGGTTTCAGTGCTTAGTAAAAGTGGCAGATGTTCCCCCTGCTGCCCCTCTCTGTGGATGCACAGCAAAGACCCTGTGTGTCCTTGCTGGTTCCAAGACAGACCCCTCCTCTGATGAGGGCTCTCCCAAGACACCATGGGTCAGAAGGTGGGATCTATGCCCCTCCTTTTGAAGCTGAGCTGACCTTTTTGACTCACTGGTAGTCCATGAAATGGAGCAGAAGTGACACCATATGACATCCAAGAGCAGGGCAGGAAAGGCCATAAGCTTCCTTCTGCATCGCCATGCTGGGGCCTCTCGAGAGGTGCTTCCTTGGATGGTGTCAGTGCGCTCCAGGCAACCCGTGTCCACTCCAGCCTTGCACCAGCGTCATCTTCAACATTCCCCTTGCCACCCCTCCTCCTCAAGTCTTCCCATAACTCCAGCTTCGGCTGACGTCTTATGATGGCAGCATGTGAGGTACCCAGGGGAGCTGCTTAACCAAGTCCTTCCTGATTTCCTGGCCCACAAAAGCATGAGCAAGTAAAACTTCGAAGTTTGGGAATAAGTGGTTGCATAGCAATAATAGTCCAAACACCGTTGACTTTCGAGTCCCACTGCCAAGGACATTCAGGTAGGCCAGAACTGGCCACACAATGTCTCGCCACATCAGCAAGATGTGTGACAAAGGCAGCATCATGCCACTAGGGCTGCTTTACCCCTCCAAAGTAACCCCAATTGAACACCTAGGAAAAGGGACTCCTTGGCATCTTGCACCCTGAGAGAATAAGCACTGCTTGGGCTTTAATCCTTTCCGAAGTCAGCTTCTCTTCATGGATGGTGGCATAAGAGAGGTGGCGGCATGGAAGGGGAAGGCCCCACACTCCAGAAAATATCCCTCATGGGCTGAGCAGTGTCTGATGCAAAATGTAAAGTGGGGGGGCCATGGAGTCTAACGAGGGAGAGATTTATGCCTCTTACTCTCCATCTGCAAAGCAAAACAAAAATAGCTGAAACGTCGGTTTTCTGCTTTATCGGCTCTGTGAATAAGCATATAAATTTCTATGACATTTCTGGAGGCTTGCTGAAGGGGAAAAAAGCCATCCCCCAGGACGCGGCCGGCAGCAGCGGCAGCATATGGTTTGCTGAGAGCGGAGGCAGAGCGCGTTGTGTGTCTGTGAGCACTGAAAAAGGTGACTTTGCGGGTAATTTCAGACTCAAAGCAGAGTTTTCACATTTTTTTAAATTTTTCCTTTTTTTTTTTTTCATTAAAAAAAATGCCTCGCCTAAGCCAAGGCAGCTGTCATGGCCAATCACTCCTCTGCAGGGAAGCAGGCTTGCTCTGGGCCACATGGAAGCACAAGGAGGCCGGTGGTCGAGTAGCAGGCTCCTCTGGGTCCCAGTCATGGGGATGCCATGCTCAGTCTTTGGAACAGGGAGACAGCACCCCAGTAACAGGTTCACAAAGGAGAAAGGGCAAAACAGTCCATAGACTTATGGAAATACCCAATACACTAAAGAACAGAATAGAAGCTGGATTTTGTCTCACTCCAGTGATTTCTTCCACCAATGTGGACTCAAGCAGGAAGTTCAGCAATGGTAGCTCCAACCCCAGCAGTCAGGAACCAGCACTGATATCCTGAAGACATCAACCCAGCAGGCAGAAAAGTCATACCTCTCCTACCAGAAGGCAGAAAAAGCATAGCTTGTGTGTAGTTTCATAGCAGTAGGGAAGACCAAGACACCATTCCACTCATTCCATACTTAAATTCTTCAATTAGATTAATTCTTATGACTCAAGCCAAACAAAGACTTCATATTCTTTTGGGTTCTAATCATGCCTTTGCCTGATGTACTTTAATATATTACTTTCTCATCAGTCATTTTCACTTTAGTATAAGTAAATATCTCAGATACTACCTTAAAAGTAAACTGTGGGGGGGGATTATAACTGCCTTGGTGGTGGGTTTGGTTGGTAACGTAATCTAAAGAGGTGTGAGCTTATACCTCTGAATCATATAGGCCTAGGTTATCTCAAAAACAACAACAACAAAATCATACAGTTTAAAAAATAAAATAAGTCATATGGGGGAGGAAGGGGGGAAAATAACATAAGGTCACTCGCTGAACTGGGAAGAAGGAGTCATGGCAGAGAATAGGCAGAGCAACTCAAGGAAAGAATAGAGCAGAATAGATATCACAAACTAACCCAACTATCATCACTTTTGCCCATGACCCCACCGACTGCCGGGAGTCAGGCTGCCTAGAGAAGAAAATGGCTGGAAATACTCAGAAAAAGAAATTGTACAAACAGAAGCCCTGCTTTAGGTGAAGAAATCGGCTCTTCTCTCTCTTTTCAGGAGCACCAGCTGATGATAAGAAAGCAGGCTCCACCCTGTTTCTACCTGGGTGCCCCACTGCAACCACCAAGATTGGGGCCCTGAATAATCACAGCTCAGAAATGAAGACATTGGCAGAATAAAGTGAAAACTTCTCATGTTGGCATGCAAAGTTCACCACAACTTGACTTTTGTAGCTTTTCCAGCCATATCTCCTAAAGCCTGTCCTCCGTCTTCTGGTTTTACCCATGTGCCCTGCTCACCACTTTCATCAGTCCCTAAGTCTGTCTCGTATCTCCCAGTGTCACTCATTGCCCGAGCTGTTGGTTCTCCTTGGACTGTCCTTCCCATACTCGCTGCCTCTTAAATTGCTACACTTTTTCCAAAACCCAGATCAAATTAACTTTTCCAAAATCTTCCCACAGACTTCCTTTCTCTTCTTTCATTATCCCTTAGCAAGCTGTTTGAAGGTGTCTTGTCACACGTTGCCTTGAGTCATAGTTTGGTTTCTCCTCAAAGCAGAACCTGAGACAGGATTTGTATGCGGGTGGTTTATGTGAGAACTGATCTCAGGGACCACTGTGACAGAGTAGGGCGAGGTAGACCAAAAAAGGGAAGGAAGTCACTAAGAGATTACCCTTCGTGATGGTTAATTGTATCCTTCAGTTTAACTTAATCATAGGTTACCCAGATATTTGCTCAAACATATTCTGGGTGTGTCTGTGAGGGAGCTTCTGGATGAGATCACCATTTGAATCCATAGACTGAGTAAAACAGGTCACCCTCCCCCAACTTGAGTGGGTTTCATCCTATCAGTTGAAAGACTGAACCAAATGAAAAGCCTGAGTAAGAAAGAACTCCTCTTGCTTGGCTGAGCTGGGGCATCTGTCTTTTCCTGCCTTCAGACTTGAGCTGAAATGTGGGTTCTCCTGAATCATAAGCCTGATAGTTTTCAAACTGGAATGTCTACCATCAGGTCTCCTGGTTCTTGGGCCTTCAGAATTGGACTGTGAATACACCGTTTGCCAACAGAAGGCTTTGGGACTTCTCCACCTCCATTAGCACGTGAGTTGATTCTGTGTAATAAATCTATCTCTGTGTCTGTCTATATTGAGAGATCTTATTGCTTCTGTTTCTCTGGAGATCCCTGACTCATCCCCCACTGTAGTCAATTGGGGCTGTCTTCCTGGAGAACTCTTCCTGGAGAAGGCACGTGGCATGTGTCTCAGAATTAGCCCCTGCAAGGCCTTGCAACCTCCAACCCCATCCCTCATTATCCTTAGTATCCTTGGGGTACTAGCTTCCTTCCTCTGCCTGGGGCCTCTGTGTCCATCTGCCCCAAGAAAATCCTCCTTGACACCCCCCCCAAAGCCCTCTGAAGTGAAACTGAGAGGCACAGGATCTTGGGATGAGAAACAGTTAATGTGCCAAGGGCTTCACTGCAGCTGCCCGGAAGCTCAGGCAGGCTGGGGTAGGTGGGGCAGGAAAGGGAGGGGAAGGAAGCAACCGCTGCACAGAGTCTTGGTGGAGCTCTTTAGCTACATGAATCTTCTCCGTGATTCTTTGAGTCTCAAAAGCAAGAATTCTACTCTTCCTCCTCTTTGTTTCTTTACTCAACACACAAGTAAAGAAGTGGGAAGCACAATAAATAGCTAAAACATTGGATGGAGTCATTGCTATTATCAACAAAGGCACCTTTTACTCAGTGCTAGGCTGGGAGTAATGTAGACAGAAAGACATAGTCCTGCCCTGAGATGGTCACCTGCCAGCAGATTGTCAACTGAAGTCATAGAAGCTGAGCCAGATTCTTTGAATCTTGCAAGGGACCAAAGGTCTTATCAGAACCTGGTCAGCAGAGAAGAGGGTTCGAGAGTTCCTCTTCCTCCATTGACTCAGCTGTGGTCGTTATAGGATAGCAGCAATGGAAAAGTAGAATTCTGGAAAGCCCTTGGGATGTGGGAAACAGGCAAAAGGCAAATGGAGATGAGGTTGCTGCAGGGACTCTTTCTGTGACTAGGGAGCTAGAGTATTTCGGGGTACTGTCAAGCTCTCCAACCTCACCTCTACCATCTCTTCCTGGTTCACTCCTCTTCAACTGTGCTGGTGTGGCATCATATGTTCAACAGTGTCTCCTCCCCTTCTGCTTCTTAATCCCCAGAATCTGTGATTGTGACCCTATTTGGAAAAAGCATCTCTGCAGATGTATTAAAGTGACAGATCTTGAAATGAGATCATCTTAGGGTATCGAAGTAGACCTGAATCCAATGACAAAGGTCTGTAAAAAGGGACACTCACAGGAGATACAAGAAAGTCAGGTAAAGATCAAGGCAAAAATGGAGTGATGCAGCTACAAGCCAAGGGCTGCCTTCAGCAACAAAAAGCAGGAAGAGGCTAAAATAATATTCCCTCCTAGAACCTTCAGAGAGCGTGAAGCCCTGCCAACACCTGAGCACCTTAACACCTTCATGATAGGCTTCCAGGACTGTGAGAGAATCGATTTCTGTTGTGCACAACCCAATTTGCTATACTTTGTGATAACTTCCCTAGGAAACTAACACAACTGCTCTCTTTACTATTTCCTACAGGAGCCACACACACACACCTACCTGAAGCTTGTTTTTTGGTCCTTCTATAACTGTTATTAGTATTGAATATATTCTAAATCAATAACTGAAAAACATCAAGTCAACCTAATTGTTTTATTTCCACATTTTTGATGACTAATGCCACTATACACATTATTTCATGATGATTATGAGTTTGAAGTTTTCTTTTTGAGAATTTCCTGGCAAAGCTAGTTCCATTTTAAACTCATGATAGCTTTTTTATTAATTAAAAAATCTCCTTATCATTGCTAAACCTTTATCAACATTTCCTTATAAATATTTTTCCACTTGTTCTGGCTTAGCATTGTTTATAGCAGTTTTTGTCATGTCAAAATTTTAATGTTCAAGTATTTATTTTTACAACTGCATTATATACTGCATTATATACAAATAACTGTGATGATTTTTTATAATTTTATTTATATAATTTTAATAGATTTCAAATATATATAACCACATATATATATTATATCATTGTCTACCCTGAGGTTCTCCTACTACCTTATCTCCTGTGAACCATCTTAATCTCTTGTACCCACCTCCTCCCCCTCTCTTGCTCTATGCTTCAGTTGATAGTTTTAAATTTTTCTTGTCTGTCTTCCCTATATCCTTCATATAAGTGAGGCCATCCCATATTTCTCTTTATTTATTTCTGCTAACATAGTTCCTTCTAGTTCCATCCATGTTGCTGCGAATAATATAAGCTCATTTCCTTTGATTAATGAATAATATTCCATTGTGTAAATATACCACATCTTTTTCAACCATTTGTCTGTTTTGGTACAGTTGGGTTGTTTCCCTATCTTGGCAATTGTAAATAGCGCTGCAATAAACAACTGGGTACAGGTGTCTTTTTGAATTAGTGTTTTTGTGTCCTTTGGGTAGATTCCCAGTAGTGGGATTGCTGGATCGAATAGTAGTTCCATTTTCAGTTGCTTGAGGGTCCTCCAAAGAGCTTTCTATAGTGGCTGCACCAGTTTGCATTCCCATCAGCCGTGTAAGAGTGTTCCTTTCTCTCCATATCCATGCCATGATATTTGATAATTTTAGTTATAAACTACATCTTGTATTTAATACTTTAAAGAAGTACAGAAAGTCCACACTAATGGTGTCAATAGGTTTTTAGAAACTGGGAATTTAAGCAAAAAGATGGATAACTAAGCTATTTTTACCACAGACTAGCTGATTTAAACAAGAATTAGGTTCTAAGGCATAACTTATGGTCACCAAGCTTTTTCCTCTTTTGAAGACTTTCTATCTGCTATTTCTTCCACCTGGAATGTTCTCCCAGACATTGGTGTGGATGGCTTCCTCACCTCCTTCAGCTTGGCTCACGCATTACCTTCTTAGTAAGGCCCCATTGAACTGCCCCATCTAAACACACCATGCTTATATCCTACTCTGCTTTGTATTTTCCTTCTTGGCTTTCTTTTTTCCATAGCATTTATCACCTAACATACTATAAAATGGGCATATTTATTTTATTGTCTAGTCTCTCCTCAACTTGAAATAAAGTTCCACTCAAGCAAGGATTTTATGAGTATTTTGTTCACAATGGTTTCTATAACACTTAAGACAATGTCCGGTTCATTGTAGACATTGTAGACAAATATTAATAGTAGATGAATATTCAATAAATAAATGGATGATCTGAGTGCTGTAAGAACAGGAAAGAAAGCAATTATTCATATTCTGCAGTGCTTTATACCTAGCTGACAGCTCTTCCCAGTGTTCTCTCTTTTGATGCTCCCAACACCTCTGGGATACAGTGTTGTTGCTTCATTTCCCAGAGAAAGTAGCTTAAGAGACTGAATGATTTGCTCAGGGTCACAAAGAGGTGGGAGTAAGATTCAAATACAGACCTTCTGATTCCAAACCCTACCCTTTTCCCAGTACAATTGCCAGGCACTAGGGCTGAGAAATTGCCAAGAACATGGAAACTATCATAGTTAACATAACGTAACTAACATCTAACTAACATCTAACATCTAACTAACATCTCCAACTGTGCTGGTGTGGTATCATGTGTTCATTATAAATCATTTCATACATGTCTAATATAGAGCTGACATCTGTGTGTGAGTATGTGTGTATGTCGTTAAAATTCCTTCATATTGCCTATGTTATTTGCCAAAAGGACCATCCCATTTTGTAAGGATGTGAAATTCAAGCTCATTCACTCAACAAACATTTGGTCTACTTATTGTTAGATACAGTGACCTGCTCTTAAATCTTACATCCTTTGCCCACTCTGGAGACCACCTGTTATTTGGTGTAGACAGTTCCAGACAAGGGCTTGCTATGTCAAATAGTCACTTCTCTGCCTTCAGACTTTTGCTGTACTCAGCCCTCCCTGCAGGCAGTCCAGAAGGAGGAAAAGCCCAAGGGACAACCCTCAACCAACAGCATAGGGAACAGGAGTTGGCACAGAAGGACCCCCGCTTCCTTGCACCTCAATGGAAAGCAAATCTGAGGTGTGTTCCTCACAGTCTTTCAAGAGGTGCCCAGCAGGACAGAGTCCCAGTAGCGTATCAGGACCTCAGCAAAACTGCACCCCATTACTGTACTCCCTGGGGTCTCTTCCAAATTAATGACTTGCATGTACATCTTTGTCTCTGGGTCTGTTCTGAGAGGATACAAACTAGGACACTCGCCATATGCAAGGTATAGTGCTAGGACTCAGAGCAGAGTAAGCCATGGCGAGGTGCCCAGAGTCACAGAATGACAGTGCCACCAATTGAGGAATCTGGAAATTCGGCTTCTTTTGAAATGTGGCACTCCCTCGGGCAGTGCATATCAGCTCGATGAACTCTGGGGACATGCCAGACGGGTGACATATCACTAAGTCATTTTCTGAAAACACCTTCCAGGGCCGTTGACAAGCCAAGCAAGAAAGCCAAGCTCATCCAGCTGTTGTAATTCATCGCACCTCCTTTTTGATCCTGGAAAGGATTTGATCAATCCTTTATCCCACAAATATCTGCTGAGCATACCACTAGGTGCTGGGAACCGTGCCACAAGCGAGGTCGACCCAGGTTCCACCTTGGGGCCACCCTCTCACCTGATCACCAAAGTGTGATCTACAAGACCAAGATCTGCTACCACCAAAGTCACAAGAAAGTGCAGAGCAGAGCTGTCTTCATGCTCCAAAGGCATATCCATGAAAAGTGTCCCCAAAGCAGTTTGCAGTGACAGCGGCCACCTGACAAGAAGGTAAATGTCCCTCAAGGTATCTTCCTCCGGGCCGATACAATGCAGAAAGACAGAGCTCTGGAATGCCAGGTTTTAAAACAAGGTCTCATTAGCTTCAAATTATACCATTACTGGTGTTAAAGCAAACAGCTAGACAAACAAAGGATGGAAAATCAATCATCTGTGTTCCCCCAGAAGGCCCTAGGAAGAACCAAGTCAACAAGCACACTGGGCTGGCTCCTGCTTGGGTGCCCAGAACCCTCTGCAAAGTGCAAGGTGGCTCTGGGCTGGCAGTGCAAAGAACCAAGCCTGGCGGAGCAGAGAACCAAGCCTGGCAGAGCCTCCCTGTTGATCCAGCAGCCCAACACCGCCTCGCCCATTTGGCTGAGGCTCCATGGGACAGCAGGACCCCTCTGCCTGGCTTGCAGAGCTCCTGGCACTGCCAGCATGGAAAGCCAGGAGCACTCCAAGCCCTTCAGTTTGGGCAGGGCAGTTTTAGTGCCAATCACAAGGTCAGTGCCAGCTGAGAGTTTGTTCTGGGCTCTTCCCTTTAGCCTGCCCTGGGCTATAGACAATTACTACCAGGGAGCAAGAAGCAGTTCTCCCTTTCCTTCTTCCTTGGGGAGAAAAGGCATTCCCTCCCTTTGTCCTGCAACCTCATTCTCCAAAGGGGATCTAAACACTCCAGGGAAGTGTGACCATCCTGGGTCCCTCATCTGACATACTGACATGTCCTGGAAGAGGTTGCCAGGAGCCGGTCTGAAATCTCCTGTCTTCTTCCCAGCATTCTGGCAGGCACCTCCCTGCACAATTTGGACCATTTGACTTTCTTCTTCCAGAATCCCCAGTTTCTCTTCTTTTGTTTAATTCATCAGGAGCCAGTGGTGGGTGGAAGGCTCTGGGATCAAAGAAAAAGGGAAAGGGCTCCCCAGAAGGCACATCAGGCCTCTCTGGGAGGGAAACATTTTCTAATTCAGGAAAGAAAAATCCTGCATTTTAGACAGTGATTAAAAATGGGATCGTCTGTTTCCCCCAGGATTGGGGAGGAGGAAAGAGAGGAGTTACTTACTTTTTTTTCTAATGCCACACAGGACAGAAAAGGGCATGTCATACTCTGAAATTCAGCATTGAGGCCCAGGAAAGGAAGGCATATTAGAGATTCAGGTCTTCTCCAGGGGGTCACTGCAGCCACTCCTCTAGTCCCCCTCTCCAGGCTTCTCTAGGGGGATCCAAAGCAAAAGAACGCACTCATTTACTTATCAATTCACTCAACAAACCCTCACTGAGCAGCTGCTAGGTGCCAGGCACAGGAAATTCATCAAGGAAGAAAACAAAGGCAGCCTATGTCCTCAAGAGATTTCCCATCCAATGGGACAGCCTGGCATTTAGCCAAGACTCCCCAGATGAATGTTGAATAATGCTAGGAGACTAGAAGGTATTATGAACCTCAACAAGGGAACAAGACCTGGTCTGGGGAGTGAGGGAACTATTCACCAAGAAAGTCATTTCTGCGCTAAGATCGGAGGGCTGTGTGAAAGTTAGATGGGTATACAAAGTTCAAGAGTATTCTGGGCACCGCTTGGGACCCCTGGTGTGGTGGACTGAAGCAATGATCATCAATGCATAGGAAGAGCTATCAGGAAGTGAGGGAGACATCTCAGATCAAGTTCACAGCACCACCAATGACTTACCCGTCTCACCCCCACCCCTGCACACCTGGATTTGATCAAGTCGCTAGCTAACGACCCAATTTACAAGTACAGGTGACAGAAGAACATGGTATGACATTAGAAGGATGTAATCAGGGAAAACCAGAGTGAGAAACGCAACAAGACGAACAGCCTGATTTCCTTCAACAAATAAATTACAAGAGAAGATGAGGGAGAGGGAAGGAGAAAGAGAGCACATTCTTAGACATGGCTATCTGCTCTTTGTGGCCCTTATTTAGATCCCAATTCAAACAAATCATTGAAAGGATTGGGACATTTATGAAACAATTGGAAATCTCCACACTCACTGCATGGTTGATACTATCAAGAAATTGTTAAAAATTTTAGACATACAGTGGTATTTGAGTTTTCTCTGTTTTTAAGTCCCTATCTTTTAGAGATAGATAGCAAAATAGTTACATGGAAAATTATGAAATACTGACATTTGCTTCAAAATAATGTAGTGAGGGCTGAGGGGAGGGCCTAGGGTATGGGTAAGACAGATTGGCCGTGAATTGGTAACTGGTGCAGCTTCATGTTGGGGGTTCTAGTCTTTTACTTTCTCTATGTTTGAAATGCCCATAACCAGGGTCATCCTGGGCAGAGTTCACAGAGTCCCAGGCAGAGTTTACAGCATATACAAAGGCCCCCAAACAAGAAGGAGGCTTCATATTTCAGGTCCCAAAGATGGGCCTGTATTCCTGGGACTTGCGAGGAAGAGGAATATGTTGTGGTGAATCTGTAGGAAGGGGAACTAGACAGTGTAGGGTCTAAAACTTGTCTGCTTAGGAGCTCTTTTGACCCCTTGGGGTAAAATGGTCCTTTAAAGCTGAAGACAGCTTGCAGACCAGAGGGTGAAAAAGGGGAAGGAGACAAACAGTGTAAGTACCTTTGAATGGTTGAAAAATGGTCCTTCTTAGAGGGGGCACAGTTACTCTGGGTAATCTCTAAACGAGAAGGCATGTCATAAAGCCAAGTATGCTACATGTAGTCTGGTCTTAGGAAAAGTAAACAAAGGTGAGGAAACTTGAAGTTGCCCATGGCTACCATAACAAATTGCCACAAACCGGGCGTGGTAGTGGATATCTAAGATAGCAGAAGTTGAATCTCTCTGTGTCCTGGAGGCCAGAAATCTGAAATCAGGATTTCAGCAGAGTAATCCTCTCTCAAAGGCCCTAAAGAAGAACCCTTCCTGTGTCTTCTTCACTTCCGATGCTTTGTCAAAACTCCTTGGCTTGTAGATGTGTTGCTCTCAGCTCTACCTCCGTCTTCCCATGGCCTTCTTCATTCTATTTGTCTCCAAATTTCCTTTATAAAGGCACCAGTCAACAGATTTAGAGACCACCCAAATCCCATCTGACCTAGTCTTAATTTAATTATGTTTTCAAACACCTTTCTTCCAAATAAAGTCACATGCATAGGTACTAAGAGTTAGGGCTTCAATATAACTTTTATGATGATTTAACCCACCACACATTGCCCATCAAGTGGACCCTGGAGCTGGCATATGGGTCCATTTGACTCTGTCACAAACCTTTCAGGGTCTCCATTTTCCAGTCACAGTTCCTGGGATCCTGGAATATTGAGCTAGACCATTTAAGTAATGTCACCAGGCAAAGATCATCCCCTACTCCCAGGCCTCATGATTTCTCTGATTCCTCTCCCACAAGGTTATTGTAGTCACACACACACACACACACACACCACACACACACACACATAGTCTCCACTTGGCTCTGGAATGAGAGATTCATTTCATAACCAAAATGGCAGATATCTTGGTGTTGCATCCAAGGCCCTCACCCAGACAGAGAATGACTCCCAACAGCCCACCTTGGAGGTTTAGGGGAGGATGACTTCTTCCTTCCTGTGTGAGGGTCCCTCCAATATCTCCAGTGTTAAGAGTGGATAGGGAGGAGAAGGGGGTAGAACAGGGTCTTATTTAATGGGATTGTTGTAGAATGATGCCCTGAGTCATTCCAGGGCTCAAAGCTGTAGGCTTTTTCATGGAAGGCTTTATGGACCCTTCAGAGGTGCCAGCAGCATCTCCTGTGACAAAGATACCTCTCTGAAGGGGGACCAGGACATGGCCCTTGGTGAGTCCCATACCTCACAGCCATTTACTAACGATTCCTTTACCCAGCGATGGAAGCCCTGACCTTAGTCTGGGTTCTCCCAGCAGATACCGGAGCAGAGTTCCCATGTAAGTAATTTCTGAGGGAGGGAACCCCAGCAAACACCAGCAGGTGGGAGGGAAGTGAGGCAGGGCAGGAGAGCAGGAAATCCTGGTTGTGTCCTGGGCAACTGAGTCCTCCCTATTGGAACTCTAACAGAATGAAACACACAGTAGAGCATCCCACATTAGGGAAGGAAAGTGGGGTCACCCATCCACTCCCACCTGGTACTTGGCTAGGAGCTACTCCCGTGGGCCTAATCTCCCTGGCGCTTTGGATCTGCCCAGACAGAACCCAAGCACGGGAGGCCACACCCTCCAGCAGAAAGCTCCAGGCTTATAAGAGATGCAGACTAAGGGGCTGTGCAGGGGAACTCAGCATACCTGCCACTGCTCTCTTAACTGAATCCCTTTCAGAGCTAAGCCTGGACCAGGTCAGCATTCCTACGCGGCTGGGCACCCGGTGCCAGCGATTCCTGAACCACCGTCACCAGTCCAAGAAGCACAGTCATTTTCTATTCAGAAGCCGCTCTCTAGTGCTATCTCTCCACCTCCCGCCCACCTCTCCTCCCTCTGCTTTTCCCTCCCTCCTCCATCTCCCTCCTCCATCTCCCTCCACAGAAATAACCTTGTCCTCTCAGAGAATGGAGGACACCTGTGCAGCCCCCTCCTAACCCCCCCCTCACCCGCCCCCATTCAAGGCGCCTGATCGCTGCAGGGTTCAAGCATCATGAGCTCTGCCAGTGGAACGTTTCCATCTTTCTTTCTAAGCTCTTGGTTAGGGTCCTCCCCCTACCCACCCTCAAACATTCATCTTAACCTTTTTTGGTGGGGGGCTGGGGGTCCCAGCAAGAGAGCTGTTCTCTCCAAAGAATTCTGCTCACAGAAAACCCGGTGTCCCTGCTCTTCCCCCTTTTATATCCTCCTCTGGGTCTAAAGTCCTTTAACTGGTTCTTTGATATTGCCTTTGAAAAATCTGCATTTTGGTCTCCTGCTGGAATTTCTTCGCTATTGTCTTTGGCGCCCCAGGCAAACCGCAGTTTTGTCCTGAGGGTGGGGGAGGGGACTCAGGCTGGGCTCTGGAGGCAGCAGAGCCAGCTGCTCCCAAGGCCCACCCACCCTGGGCTTGGCAAAGGGAGTGGTGGGCTTGCCCTGCTCCCCATCCTGGGGCCACTTCTGACCTCTTTTTTTAGATTGAGGCAACTTTAGCTTACAATGTAGTATAGGTTTTAAGAGTGCACGTTCACACCTCTTGAAAAGTATATTACACATCACACCCACCACCACAGCACCAATAGCCCTCCACCACACCACTATCAAAACAAACAGCCCTTTGGTTGCCTTGCTTAGCAGAATCAAATCTTTCAGATGACCAGTTTTTCTCCCATATTACATCAAAGAGCAACCAATCTCTCCATAAGCCTCGGCCCAAGTTCAAAGAGGCCAAAATTAAGACCAAAGACTATAGTGAATGGGATGATGTCTTCCCTCTCCTAGATATGTCTGCTCAGAACTTGCAAAAGGGACCTTATTTGGAAAATGGTCTTTGTACTTGTTATTAAGTTAAGGCCCTTGAGATCAGGTTGTTCTGGATTAGGATGGGGCCCTAAATCCAAGCACAAGTGTTCTTATTAAGAGAGAGGGGGAGAAGACACCTATAAGAGAAGAAGCCAAACAGGTGGAGACAGAGCTTGGAGAGCTGCATCTTTAAGCCAAGGAATAGCAAGGATTACAACAGTCACCAGAGGCACCAGATGGATGTTCTCTCAGAGGCTTTAGAAAGAAGCAACCTTAGTGATTCCATGGTTTCATAGTTCCAGCAAATTGTGAGCGAATCTGTTCTGGTGTTTTAAGCTACCCAGCCTGGGGCATTTAGTTAATCAACCCGGGAAACTAACAAAAGACCAGTTAGTGTCATCTCCCTCAACTGCAGACCTATTCCTCCTGGAAGGCCTCCTCTCCCAACCCTGACCCCCCTTTGCCCGAGGCAGATCATCACCAGAAAGTAGCTCCCTGTCTCACAACTGCTCTACCAACTCCACAGATGAGCCCAGTCACACGATGAGACTGGCCCGCCCTCCCCATGACCTCCTGTGGATTCCATCCTTCACTTTCTCCGGGACCCAGCTCCCTTCTCTCATTCTTCACCCACTCTGGCTTCAACCTTGGATCCTGTCCAGACAGCCAAGATTTGTTTGACTCTGCCAAGTGACCAGAGGTCCACTGTCCATTCAAGCAATCAGCCAATACTCACCAGGGCCCTGCTGTGTGCTGGGCATAGGGCCAGGCCTGGGAAAGAATGGTGAATGAGAAATCATGCTCTCTGCCCTAAGACAGGTCTGAACAGACTGAACTCCTCCTTCAGGCCCTAGGAGAGCACAGACCAAAGTGGGCCACCTGGTCTCCCCGACCAACAGGAAACCATCAGCTTGTGATCTCACCATGAACCCACCAACTGACCAGATACAGATACACACCTTCCTGCCTCATAGACAGCTGGCCTCAACATTTTGAACCCTCAAAAATAAAAAAATGGCATAGTCTAGAGCCCGGAAGAGAAATTCAGGATCCAAATGCTTATAATTCCAAAAGTCTCTTCTGAAAGACTGTTTCCAAGGGTGTTGTTATGAGTTGAATTGAGTCCCCCTAAAATTTGAAGTCCTAAGCCACCAGGACCTCAGACTGTGACCTAATTTAGGAAAAGTTGTAGTAGAGGATTGATTTCAGAGGTCATTAAGGCAAATGCTAAGCCAATGACAGGGATCTGTATAAAAAGGAGACATTTGGACACTGAGACAGACACACAGAGGGAAATGAGGTGAAGACTAGGCAAGGAGATCCTCTCCAGTCAAGGAGAGAGGTTTGTACAGATCCTTCCCTCAGAAGAACAACCTTCAAAAAGAATAGCCCTGCTGACATTGAATTTCAGACTTCGAGTCTCCTGAACCTGAGGCACACATTTCTATTGTCTAAGCCACTGCATTTGTCGTGCTCTGTTACAGCAGTTTAGGCAAACTAAGACAAGGGTCATGGCTGGGCACAGTGATTTGAAAAGAAAGGAAGACTAAGGGGGTGGCTGAGCCAAGGCAACCGTCAAAAGGCAAGGTGGTCACAGCAGAAGAACAGGGCCCTGAGATGTGCCCCCTGAGGGCTGGGGGTTTATGACCCCCTCCTGTCAACTTTCTCACAAATGAAGGTCAGCTTTATATTCAGGCATATCTGGGTTGAACCACTTTCCAGCCCAGATTCTGTTCTCAACACCCTTATCTGAAGAGTGGAACACACTTCCCAGAGTTGGTAGGATTAAATGTGACACACACAGCCTGGTCCATCGGAGACCCTCTCTCTGGGCTGTCTTAGATTGAGCTCTTGACTCAAGGATTCAAGTGCAAGTGATCTGTTTGGGAAGTGATTCCAAGAATCTTCCAGAGGGCAGAACTAGTATGTCCCAAGGAGACAAAGAAGGCAATAATGATGCCTTATTAAGCCAGCTCTTGCAGCAGCTACAGGAGCTTAGCTCCAAGGGAAAACAGAGAGATAATATAAACCCAGTACCTCAGACTAATCCTGCCTTAAGGATGAGGGAGCTGGGGAATTTATCCTTCAACCTTCATTGCACATGGGTTCAGGGTGCTCCTGAGACAATATTAATTCCTAAATGGATAAGGTTTTGTTGCTGCTATAATAAATGACCATAAACTTTGTGGCTTAAGGCAACACAAATGTATTATCTACTGGAAGTCAAATGTCAAAAGTGGGTCAACAGAGCTGTGTTCATCTTGGAAACTCTAGAGGAGGTTGCTTCCTTGCCTTTTTCAGCTTCTAAAGACTGGCCACATCCCTTGGCTGATAGCCCCACCTCATACTCTGCTCTATACTACAATCACACCTCCTCCTCTGCTTTGTCATCACATGACATTCCCCAACTCTGACTCTCTTACCTCCCTCTTAGAAGGACTCCCTGGATAATCTAGGATAATCTCCTTCTGTCTTCCGTCAAGATTCTTAACCCATTCCCCTCTGTAAAGTCCCTTTTACCAAAAGATGCTGAATTCGAAGGTTCCAGGAATGTGGACATTTTTAGGGCTCCTATTCATCCCATTCACCGGACCTTTCTGACTCATGCCTCCGGACCCACTGGGACCACAGGCTTGGACACAGAAATATGCTGACAGGTTGGGGGCACATGAGCAGAAGCCTGACACTGAGGAAATTACTTGTGATTGACAGTAGCAGAAGAGTGAAGGTGTGCAGCAGAGTCACTGAGTTGACAGAGGTGGGGCAGCCAAGTGGCCATGGTGGTCTCAGAAATTCAGAGAAAACCAGTTGCGGGAAGAGTTTGAAGGGTCAAATCAACACAAAAGCATCATGGCTCCTTACAAGTATTTCACGGAGGAATGGACACATAACATGTTCCCATTTTATAAGCAAAGAAACAGAGGTCCAATGACGTGCTCAAGATTGCACCAATGGAGCAAGGACCTGTTCTTGGACCTGCTCCAGGAGCCCCATCTCGGGCAGCACAGCTCGGAGCACTGTGGAATGAGCCGGCTCTGTGGTCACACCCGAGACCACACCAGCTCCTTAGTTACATCAGCTTCTACCTCTGAGCCTTCGAGTGCCTGTAGAGCTGCTGGAATGGAGAGAGACCCAGCAGGACTGTTGATGAATGTGACTGCTTACGAGAAGTTTAAACATGTAGCTACTATGGTTGAGCATTGTTTAGAATCTATCTCTGGTAATTTGCCTCCTACGTGCGCACACGCAAGATCAGTTGCCAAATCCTGTTGATGATACCTCCCCAATCTCTCTCTCCCCCATCTGTCACCTCTTCTCCCCCCACCACCACTCTCCCAGTTCAGACCCCCATTGCTTCACACCTGGACCACAGCCAAAGCCTCCTTGTGTGTCCCTGTCTCCTGAGTCCCCTGCATGTTTCCATCTGACTTCCCGCCTCCTATTAACTCCAGCTGACTTCCATGGAGGAGAGGTTGTCGGCACTTCATCCATATTCCTCCAGATTTTTCAGTTTGGCGCGTGCCAGCAGACTTCCAATTGCCAATATCTGTATCTCTGTTCCTGAGGGGTTTTCTCAGTTAAAAGGACCAAGGAATGAGTCTCCCAAAACAGCCGTGAAGCAATGATGGAAGGGGAGCAGGTGGATCGCGCCCCAGCTCCCTGGCCCTCAGTTAAGTCTGAAGTATGTGATGCACATCATCTTCCAGAGGGCCCCTGGGGTTGAACCCCACTCACCCACAGCAGACAACTTAGTTGACAACACCCTTAATTTCTGCCTTCCTTTTCCTGTCTCAAGCTACTGCTGGTGTTCCTACAACCATCTTCCAAATAATGTCTTGCCCTCAAACTCTTCCCTCAGGGCCTGCTACTGGAAAGCCAGTTGGGCTACTCAACTACACAACAACTTGCCAGAGAATATCTCTCCATGACCCCCCTTAGCCTGCCTGCTTCTTCAAGCCTGTTCCCCAGTCCGTATTTCCCCTCAAGCTCCACTTCTCCATCATGTCTGTAACATGTAAGTTCAAAGAGCACCACCCACGTATTTTCTGCTTTCGGTCCCCGTGCCTCTGGTAAAGTGTCTCTTACTTAGAGTCTTGCCCTCCTTCTCTTATCATCTTCATCTAGTCTGTAAATATCAGTCCAGACATAGCGATGAAACCTGCAGGGAAGGATGTGGTAACTGTTGAAGTCGAGCATGGGTACATGGCGGTTATTATACTATTTTATTAGCTGTCTATGTATGACATTTTCCATAGCAAAGAAGCTAAAAAAAAACAAAATCAATCGCTATGTGTGATTTCCTTTGATGGTGCCACATCCATGTGCCCTCCTAGGCTCCCTTGGGCTTCTGCAGGCAACCATCTGCCCTTCTCCACCAGAGGGCGTCCTCTCAAGTAAGAATGTGCTGGGCTCCTGTGGGGAATTAGCACACCTCAAAGCAACTCTCTACCACCAGTGCCTGGAGCTTATTGGATAAACACTCAGGCTTCTTCACCCTTGGTATGATAACTCCAAGGACATCCCACGGCATCTCCCATCAGCACCCAGAGAGAATGAGTTCCAGTCGGTCATTAGCACGCCCTGTGTGTTGACTTTCTCCTCTTCCTTGAGTTCCCCACTTTCTAGTGGTGTTGCCTGAGATCCCTTCCCAAAGCATTTGCCTACAAATACCACTCCCAAGATTTCCTGGAGCCAGCACCATGCTAAGACAACAAGTCGCTGCTGTCATGAAAGCTCCTTACTTGAAAGCGTTGTCTTCCTCCTCTGAGGCACTGGAACATGCTGTCTGGGCTCTGGAAGACTCAGGACAGAATCCTTCAAAGCTTTTGGAAGCACGACAGGATGAAGCCTAAGAAATGAGCAGAGTAGAATTTTAAGTCCTGGAAATCAGCGCTTAACTCAAAATAAATGGCTTATTAAAATCAATGGATTATTAATTCTGGTGGGACCCAACACCAGGGTCCCTTCTGTACACACACACACTCTCGCTCGAGAGAAGACAAGCCCCTGTGCACTAGTGCCTTGCATACTTCCCACAAGCATTGCTCCATGGCTTGCCTTGCTGATTAGCCAAAGGTGGGCACTTGTGCCAAGGAGTTTGATTTTGAGCAGCCTGGATCATGAGGCTCACACTCGGAGAACCTGCTAGGCCTGATTCGAAAGAAGAATAGAAGAGAATCCCAGGATTAACAGGATGATGCTAGCTGTGGCAGGAGATGGCAGCTCCTCTGCTGGGGGTACTACTTAGTTCCTGGATCCTGGAACTTAAACTCCACAGCCCTGGCAGCCTCCGTGACCATCTTGGGGTCCATGGTAGGCTCTAACAGAGTGAACAGACTCAGCAGAAAGCTTTGACAAGGAGCAGCTCAGTGGTCATCACCATGATCTCCCAATTTCTAGTCCAGAGAAATCCTAGGGATATAAGGCTCTATGGAAGGAAAGGGGTCTCCCAGAAATGACTGCCCCTGGCAAGTACAGCCTCAGCGGTGACACATGAAAAATAAAAATGAAATTTCTTCCCTCTAAGAATTGTAAAGCAGACACTATGAACCTGTCTCTTGGTGTCCCTGGTGGGATTGACGTCCTAGGACAGCTTGGAAAAGGCCAGGCAGCTCCCAATGATTTCTGTGAGGATTTGTGCCTTCGGAGCTTTGCTACCCAGTGAAGCTTCCATGTTGGAGACTGGAAAGTCCACAGAGAATTAGAGAGAGATGTCCAAGGCCTCTACTTTCTAAGTCAACAGTCAGCTCACCCCCCAGAAGTATGAGTGAGCACTTTTTGGGATTACCCCAGACCCCTGCCTTCAAGCCAATCCAGCTGATGCTGGGGAGAGTTTGAGAAGAGCTGCCCCACTGAACCCTGCCCAAACTGCTGATTAATGGGCTAAATAAACATTGCTGCTTTAGGCCAGGAGGTTTGGGGGGAGTTAACAAGATAGCAATCAGTGACCAGAATACCACTTTCCCCACCCTTGAAATTTGTGTGGTTGTTGAATGTGCAAAGGCATTTTCATATGTAGCAAAGATAATGCTACATTTTCACCAAGATCAGTTTTATTTCCCATTTAGGTACAGAGGAAGACTACATGTCCCAGAAATCTTTGCAGCAAGATGAATGACTAGGTTCTGCTAATGACTGGGTTCTGCGCAGGAAGAAGGAGACAGACTGAGGCCTGGTCTCCAAAATTTTCTACATGGTCTTCTATGTTCTCTCCTGCTCCTCCTCTGCCTGCTGAGTGGAAAGGATCCAGTGGAGGATTTCAAGGTTCCAGAAGATGGGAGAACCAAAAGATGGAAGGAATGTGGGTCCCTGAACCACTTCATGGAAAACTGTATGCCTAATGCCTGTGGGTGTTTACTCACTGACACTTGAGTATTTTATACCTAAATTCACAATTATTAAGGCTCTTGTTTTTTGCTTCTTTATCAGATTATAAAGTCGCTGGCAACAAATGACATGTTGGAGTAGCTGTCAATCCTTCACAGTTTTCACACAGTTCCCTGCATCTCCTGCTGCCTCCTCATTTGTTGGGTGAACAACATGATCTTCATTGATGTTTATTGAGCAAATACTCACTGTGAATACTAATATTCTAATGTATTGCATCCGCACAAAAACACCATGAGGTAGCTACTATTTCCAACTTGAGAAATTGAGGATCAGAAAGGTTAAGTGATGGTCCCAAGGCCACACAACAGGAAGTGACACATGGAGCTAGAACCACAGTTCCGTGGCTCCTTTTTGCTATTGCCTCAGCCCAAGTGCACTGTGGTGTCTAAGTCACCAGACCCTGTTTCTAACTCTCAGAATCCATGAAAATGAAAGCACCCCCCCCCCACCCGTGTTTTCCCTGAGCAGCAGAATGCCAGGCGGGTTTATTCCTCTTCGTCACCAAGGCCTGGTACCCGGACCTCGCAAGTCGCAGTGCCCCCAAGCGCACAGCCCCTGGGAGATGCAGCCTTCCTGGAGTGTCTTGTCTTGACCAAGCCATTCCAGCTGCCTGCTGCACCTGAGACAAGCCGTCCAAGGTCACTTCCATGGGTCTGTAGAGATCCATCTGGGTACATAGGTATGATTCCTGGGTGTGTTGCCCACACCCTCAGGTGATAACATCAGCTCACCAAGAGAAAAAGAGGGTGGGACTCTGTGTGTGTGTGTGTGTGTGTGTGAGAGAGAGAGAGAAAGAGAGAGAGTGTGTGTGTGTGTGAAAAGATTTGCTTGGACACACCAGCCCCTCACCAAGGATGTTCCCAGCCCTCATTTGTACACACAGTCTTCAAACATCAAAGTGTTTGTTAAGTGTAAATATTTTTATTCACTCCCCTCCTTCTCCTCCCTCTCCTCTTCCATGCCGGCTCCGAGCTCAGAGGATGCCAGGAGACCCCTCTGACTCAGAGCCAGCAGGGATGGTTTTGGGAAAGGGCATTTCCAGGTCCCAGCGGGCAGCCGGCAGCTGCGCCCGACAGCCGCCCGGGACTCGGCTCCCAGCAGCAGGCTCCTCGCTTGGTGCCTGTTTCCATAGGAACAGGCAGGCCTGGGATTGGCGGCCTTGGGAGCGTTACCCACGCTGGCTGCTTTTCAAGTGGTCTTTCCAAGAACCTCCCCTTGCCTTTCCTCTCTGTGCCAGGCCTGCCCTGGAAAGGTCCGCGGGCCTGGAAAAGTGCCCGAGTACACGGTAGCTGGGGGCTTCCCCGAACACCCTGAATTCTGGGCCGCTGAGAATCTGAAACCACACCTCCCTTGGGCGCTTCATCACCCCCTGACCCTTGTCTTCTTCCGCTGGGTGCTCACAGCGTGCCCGCATTCCCATGGGGTCCACCAGCTGGCTGAGGACAGAGGCGATCCAGCGCTCCCATTCGCCGGGGCCGTACTGGAAGGAGGCACCAAGCCCCATGGGGCAGCTACTCATCACCACCCCCCGGAAAACCCTCTTATTAAGCACCTCTCTGTTCCACTGTCAACTGTGCTGCATGGATCACACTCTACTCTGCCTCTTCTCTCCCCGCCGAGCCTGCTCCTTGCGTCTCTCATCATTAAACAGAAACCAGCGCGCGGGGTCTTTCAGGGTCCGCAAAGCCAGCGTGGAGGTGGCTCCACCAGAGATAATTGAGAATGAGCACAGGGACGGCTGCTTTGCTGCCAAAGTCCAGCCCCCGCGGCCACCGCATGTCCTCTGCCCCTCCTTGGAGGAGCCACCTCCCGGGAGCTGTTCTTTGACATCCTCCGCCAGTTCGGCTGTACCTGGACTTTGAACCCTAGTCTCCCGTTATTGGTCTTGGCCATTACCAGACGAGCTCGCCCCAGACAGGGCTTCCTGGGAGGCAGCCTGGGGGTGTTGATCCAAGCTCTGCCAAGTTCAAAGGGCACTCTGGAAAAGCTAGGGTTTTGCTGGTGGGGTGGAGTCTGTAAAGTCCTCCTCAGAGCTAGGGGTTGAAATGCCAGCCCATCAGCAAGAACTAAACAGCTCTTAAAGCAGGAGGACACTCAGAACTATTGATCAAGGATGCACAGACTACAGCTATAATTAGACGCAGAAAGCTGCTTGCACATCAGAAAGAGAGCAAGAAAGGCAAGACCATGGCTTTGCTAAAGCCAGATATGCATCGGGGTTGCACAAAACAAACAGAAACCTCACAGCTGGGAATGCCCGGTGCTGCTAATTCTGCCTCTAAAAGGCTCCCTGCGAATCACAAACTTCGGTCCTGGACCAGCAGCCAGCTGTCAGAGGACCCTGGTCAGGAGACAACAAGGGCGGACCTGAGCAGGTCGCAGCTTGCCCTACCTGCTGTAGGGTGGCCTTGACCGCCCGGACAGGGCCGTCCAGCAGGGGGGTGCTGGAAACCCATGAGGAGAAGTTACTGGAGAAGTTTCGTTGGCCTCTTGCGTTCTTCATTTTAATAACTTATTTATATATAAATTTCACATCTCTGTGATCTCCGGGGTTCACCCCCCGCCCCCGGCCATTCCCACTCTGTCCCACTGTCCCCTCCCCCGCCAGGTTGCGTACTTCAATTTGGTTGTTGGCTTGTTTTGACTCATGGCTTTTTGTTTATCTTTCCCATGTCCCATATAGAAGTGAAACCATTTGGCGTCTGTCTTTTGCTTTTTGACTTGTTTCTGCTAATATGACTTCTTCTAAGTCCATCCATGTTATCATAAAATCATCCAATTTGTCACTTTTAACTGATGAGTAATATTCCGTTGTGTATATATACCACATCTTTCTCATCCAGTCATCCGTTTTTGGACATTTCGGTAGCTTCCATGTCCTTGCAATTATAAATAGTGCTGCAATAAACATCCGAGCACAGGTGTCCCTTTGTACCCACATTGAGGTCTTATGCATTCTTAAAAATAGCAGCAAAAAGGGTCCGATTCTGGGCCTTTTGTGGCATTCATTCTTTCCTTTGTATAATGAATCTGATTTGGGAACCGCAGTGAAAATTTGGAGGGGGAGAGAGTCCATTAGAAAGAAATACTGCTTGTTGGGGCCGCGCATGCTTGTGGCAAATTGCCCTTCCTAAGTGCTGTTTTTTGAAAACTCATTCCTGCAGTAGGAAAATAAAGCAGATTTCAAACACTTAAGAGATCATTTTCGGAATGGTCTAGATGCGCGCTGGTGTGCTGGTGCATTTGCCTCTCATTGTTTTTTAATCACTATTTTGTCAAGTTTAATTGCTGCCACGCTAACAACCCAAACGGGAGCGAAACAAAATAGGGGATATCTATCATTGGTGAGAGCATTTTGATGGAATCTATATCCATTTGCATCTTCTCCACCAAATTAGGAAAAAGGAAACTAGAAAGAGTTTTCTCCATTGCTGGTAGAAGGATCATTTTCATTGGTCTGGGTGGGGAAATCCCCAGAGTAGCAGGCAAACTGGGCAGCCTTCCACACATCAACTCAGCATCCAATAAACTCCATCCGGGGTTTTCTTGCTTGCATTTTCCTTCCAGGGGCAGCATGAATTCTTACAAGTTCTCCAGGAGGGTGAGCAACTTGAAGGCAGAGAGAAGAACCTTGCCGTAATTATGCGGATATTTCCAGGCCTGCTCCCAATCCCCCTTTCTGGACTTGGGACAGACCCAGAGAGGGATCGGTGAGCGTGTCCTGGAAAAGACTCTGCCCTGCGGCCCCAGTGCAGTTCGCAGACAGCCTCCAGCCGTTAGCTCCAGCAGACTTGGCCACAGCACAGGAGCTGAGGTCACGCTCCTCCGGACTGGCCATGGCCAACAGCTCAGAAAGAAACTGACACTGGGGACTGACTACCTTCCCCAATGTGGGGCTCCCTAGAGGCCGCCCCTCACTGGGAGTGCCTGCTCCCCACCCACCGGTTCCTGGGCCCGCCCTTCTCCTTTCATACCCGCGCCTGGTCACATAGGGTCTTTCCTGGAAGCCACCGAAGATGACCAGAACATCTCTCATCTTCACTGCTTTGTCTTAGCAGCTGCTTCCTGGAGAACCCAGCCTGAGATGACTTTCGCCCTGGCTAATTGACTTTTTGGAGCTCAACTCAGATCCAGCAAAGTCCCCAGATGCCCCTCACACTCACTCAGCAGCGGCTGCCTCTCCCTTCCTTTGGGGGCAAGCCAGTCCCTATGCGCTAAGAAGACTTCTCTGTGCCTGTGGTGTCCCCTGTCCCTGCCCTCTAATCCCTGGACTGCAGGACTATCAAAAGTTTGGCCAGCGTGGGGCATCTAAACGGCAGGATCCCCCAGGCAAAAGATAGTTAACAAAATTCTTTGCTAGGCCACCTCCTGGGAAGACCTTGGCTGAGAACCCTCCTTGGCACCAGCTCTCTCGTGCCTTGCAGTAAAATACTACCTTACACTTGAATGTAGAATTGATTGTATTCAGGGCACGGTTCTGAGCACAAGTAGTAGCTCATTCGGACCATACACCATTTCCATGAAGTGGTAATTATTCTTCCCTTCACTTTACAGATGAGGACGCTAAGGCTCAGAGAGATTAAGCAACTTACCCAAGGTCACACAGCTAATAAGCACTGGAGCTGGGATTTGAGCCCAGTCGGTCTGATTCAGAAGTTAATGCTATTACTGGCTGTATCATTTCCTGATTTGTGAGGTTGGCGGCTGCACTGAGACCTGGTGAATGGAAGGGGCTCTGCCCAAGGAGGGGGGAAGGGATGTGGGAGGTGCTGGGTGGGGAAGTTTTGGGGGGAAAAGTCAGTACGTGCAACTGCAGACTTTGGCAGCCAGGTCTTGACTGTCTCACCCCCTGGGCTTCATGCTGGTTATAACCTGGCACCTTAGGAACCAAGAGGACCAAGGCCACCTGCTGTCACCATCTCCCCTTACCTGGAAGAGGCCAAAGATAAGAGATGAGGACAGAGAGAACTCAGTCAGAGACAGTAGCCTCCACACTCCCAGTCTGGTGGCCTGACGCGTCCCCTTCTGCAGAGGAACACTGGCATGAGTACTCACTTTGCGGAACACCGGCAGCTGGAAAGCACAGGGTCATGTGCTATTTGCCCTGACAACAGATGTTCTCAGCTTCCTCTTTTTCTCAGTTCACACTCAGGAAGTGGCCGCATCAGGATTTAAGCCCAGGGAAGGGCTGACTCCAGGGCACGGTGTTAACTGCTCGCATCTGCCCTCAGAAGCCAGAAATGCCTCCCCACCACCCCGTTTGATCAAGGCCTAGCCCCCCTCCCTCAACTCTCCCCCTCTCCCTTCACACCTTCCCCCTCTTCTGGCCAGTGTCTCTTGTCCCTCTCCCAGACGCCTCTACCCCACTGCACTTGGATGTCTTCTGCTGACTTTGGAGTCCCAGCAGGAGGCTGCGCTGAGCAGACCCCCCCAGGCCCAGACCGTGCACAGCCTCCCTTCCCTAAGCGACAGCTGGCTGTGCCTGCTGCCCCAATGCCTAGCGCTGTGGTGGCACTGGCGGGCACGACACATGCTGGCCCAGGCCTTGGGAAGTCTTAGCCTCTGTTTGCAACCAAAAGATAAAATAGCATCTAATGACTTTTCTGCTCCAGGGACAGGTTGGGGGACTCATTCTTCCCAAGGCTCCACAGAGCTCTCTGTTGCATATTTTGCACCTTTCATTCACTCTTTTGAAACAACTGATGAGACTGACCATGCGATCCTGGCACCCTGGGAGCAGGCAGGGAATTACAAGTCCCTCTCGGAGGTGTTAATGGAAGCCAGAATCCGGATGTTAGAAAGCAACGCCCATAAACCCAAAAGAAAGTGACAGAAAAGAATATAAGGCAACTGCTTTAAGAGAGGGGAGGCCGCTGCAGCCTGCTCTGCTGACTCCCCATCTCCCACATATCCCCTCCAGAAACACAAATTTACCTGCAACCACAGGGAAAATTCACAGATTAACAGCTTCCTGCCTCAACTGTCTGCCTCTTCAAAAATCATCTCTCTCTCTTTCTCTTTCTCTCTCTCTCTTTCTCTCTCTCTCTGTCTCTATCTCTCTCTTTCTCCCCTCCCCCACTCCATCACAGAGATTTTTGTTTGCTATCTAATATCACACTCCGGGAAGTGGATTATGGGTAAGTCAAAGGCAGACAGACCCTCACTGGAGTTTTCTCCCTGCTCCCCACAATTTGATGTAGCCACTCCCACCTGTCAACATCCCATATCTATCACCAGCTCCCTCTGGCAATAGGACCAACCAAGATGAGCAGCGGTGACAATATGGAACAATGGAACCGGTAAAAAAGAACCCATCCCAGGGTCCCAGGAAGACAAAGGAGACAAGACCACTTATGAGCACATGCTCATCAGGTTTCACTTGCCCAGGGCATTTCAAAGATAAAATGATCAAAAATGGCAAGATATGGACCACACAGCATACAACCCCAAGCTGAGCCCCTCTCTCCACTGGCCACACATGCCTGAAGCGGCCTTTACCAGGGGAGCTTGTTGACCCTAAAATGGGAGGGCTTTAACCATCCTGGGGGCAACCTGTCTTTGAGGGGACAAGAGCCTTTCCTCCTTATGTGGAAGTGCATCCTCATTGGGAGGTGGGGAGATGGGAAATGATCACATAGGCCTGTTCAGTCAGACAAAACTTGGTACTCATAAACCTCAGATGCTGGCACTGTCACTCAGACCCCCTGTGAGGCAGGATTTTGGAAGCAGGACACCTCCTAGGCCACTGGCCAATCTGTACCTTGACTATACTGGGGTGAGTGCCCATTACCCTTGTTCCAGTCAATGCACTAAAAGGTGGCAGAGTCGTGTGGCACTGGCCTGGAGACATGTCAAAAGAAATGTCTCGGGACAATGCTCCAGGTGCGGCAGGGATTTTCTGAGCCTTGGTCTTGGGAGTAGTATAAATGACAGACAGACAGACAGACAGACAGACAGACAGACAGACAGACAGACAGACAGACAGACAGACAGACAGACAGACAGACAGACAGACAGACAGACAGACAGACAGACAGATAGATAGATAGATAGATAGATAGATAGATAGATAGATAGATAGATAGATAGATAGATAGATAGATAGATAGATAGATAGAT
>PVHY01015714.1:0-35403 GCA_004024945.1 Uropsilus gracilis | reverse complement strand
CCTTTATCCCTACTTACAGGTTCAGATGTGCCATCTACACACAAATCTGCCCATGCTCTCCGGGCTCAGGTGTCCCGTGCCCACGCTTCCAAGTGCCTTCTGCATTATCATGATCGAGGCCACGGGTGGTAGCCACAGAGGCTAGTGGTTTAAAGTGCCTAATTAACTCACTTACCCTACACTCAGTAATTACGATGAGAAGACTTACTCCATTTGGCAATATGGTTGGCCTGCCGTATTAAGTGTGTGAAAAACAGAAACTGGCATAGGCATGCAGCTATTTTCCCCGGGTCACTGCTCCTTGTTGTAATGAGACTTTACCCACCCACTCACATCTGGGCATGCATGGCCTTATAGTTGACTTACTGAGTTGATATCACTTGTCATAATATTTGAAGTAAATTATCAACCTAGTCTCTTATCTATACATTGGGAGAGCTGAAATTCTTGAACACATTCATGACAGGGTCATCTTTCTAATGTTCCGCCATCAGATGGTTCTATTTATATTTTTCTCCACTAGACAGGGCTGATTTAGAATAAATGAATTAATGAAGCTCACCTGTGAATTCATGTACCACTGGCAGCACATGGTGTGTTAATACATTAGGTTATTGTAAAGTCTGGGGTTTTAAATAAGATGAAACACATACACATGAGAATCTTGGTGTATATGAGGTAGACATATGTATTATCCAGATGTTATCCATGTATAAGGTCCATTTGTAACTGACAGGCCATTTTGGAGGCATGTTAGGTGCTCATGCTTGCTTTCATAATGTGTATGTATTCAACAAAGTAGAACATCATTATTTTGAAATATGTGATATGAAGATTTTGATGGCTTCATCATACATGTAGGTAATGAAAACTACATTCTTTCTGACATGTCTATAACCACACCTGGGTGTTAGCTGCTACTGAAATGCCTACTAATCTGAGATGCAGCTTAAAATCTAGGTTCATGGTAGTCCATTATCGCATACGATACCCCAAACTTACTCAAGATGTATTCCTAAGACCTGAAAATATAAAAAACATAGAAGAGAGATGCTGGCAAAACACTTGATGACAATAGCTTCAGAGATCTCTTTGGGGATTTGACACAAAAGGCAGGGAAATGAAAGCAAAAATAAGGGCTGGGCAAGGTGGCTCATGCCTGTAAGCTTCAGCCTGTGAAGCGGCCAGGGCTAGGGATCGCAGTTCGAGTCCCGCCTGGGGCCTGTAGTGAGACCTAGTTCAAAAAAAATAGCTGGGTGTGGTGGCGCGCACCTGTCATCCCAGCTACCTGGGAAGCTGAGGGTGGGGATTGCTTGAGTCTGTGGTACCCCGGGCAACGTGAGCCTGCGGTTCCACGCGCAAAAATAGCGAGACCTAGTCTCAAAAAAAAAAAAAAAGCAAAAATAAACATGTGGGATGATACCCTCATAAAATAAAACCTCGGTACAGAAAAAGAGACTTGAAGAAACAAAGACATCCTATTAATAGGAAAAAAGTTATTTGCATATCATACATCCATTGAGGAGCTAATAGTCAACAATCTTCAAATAACTAATCCAATTCAATATCAAGTAAACAAAATAATCAGAAAATGGAAGCACTAGCAAGATACTTCTCTAAAGAAGATGTAAGATGACCCACAGGCAAATGAAAAAAATGCTCATTGTCATAGATGTATACATATTAAAACCAGGAAGATACTGGATGGCCTATATCAGTAAGACCAGAAACAACTGTTCTTACAAAGCTGGTGGGAATGTAGATTAACCCCTGCACTACAATAGGGGTCATGAACAGAACGGTTACACGAGAGTATATTCAATCTATTTTTGATATATGGTATTTTCAAATTCATTGCAAGTTGAGGAAGATCTATACCCTTAATTCCCTAGGGAATACAGTATGGAGGTTTCTCAAAACATTAAAAGTAGATATATTGTGTGAGCCAACAATTTCACTTCCACATATCTGAAAAAAAAAATTAATTTGAAGTGATATATGTATTCTTATGTTCATTACAACACTATTTACACTAATCAAGTTATGGAAACAACCTAAGTGCCCAAGGAGAGAGGAGTGGATTAAGAAGGTGTGGCATAAGTAAACAATGGACTACATGTACTACTCAGCTATTTAAGATGTGCTAATGTGACAATGACTGTAACTGGAGGGGTAACACTTATTAATAAAACAAGGAGAGAACTAAATGCTGGATGATTTCATTCAGATACGCTATGAAAAGACACAAAACCAGGCCAAAATGGACCTTTGAAATCTGAATGCAAGAACCAAGGCTACCAAAGGGGGAGGAGAGGAGAGGAAGTGAGGAACAAAGTGGGGAAGAGGGCTCAAGGGCTCAACAGATTATGGTAAAGGACTCGGGGTGCCTTGGTGGTGAGTGTGGTATGGGAACATACAGTTACACCTCTGAATCATATAGGGTGTTGTGTGCCAATAAAAACCCACAATTAAGAAAGAACAAAAAATAAAAATGTGTAGGATAAATGAGTTTTTCAGAATTTCTGCCTTTATGACCAGCACATGTGGCACTGGGCCCTCCCCGTGACTGTACATGCCTGGCCCAGTTGGTGTGTAAGTGGGCACGATTGGGCATGGGAGGAAATGATAAAGGGGTGATGTCACCCTGTGAGGCAGGGAGCAGAGGATGAGCACGAGAAAGCTAGAGTGTGAAGATTCTTGGGGGGGCTTGGGGACTCACCTGTCTCCCCCCTCCCCCCCCACTGTACCTGGTGTGTCTGTTAGTGTAATTGCTAGACCTATAAAAAAGCTACCAAGAGTCTCATGCCTGCACTACTCTTGGCATCATGAACAGGATGGTTACACTACAATATATTATGTCCATTTTTGAAACAAGGTTTTTTCAACTTTATTACAAGTGGAGGATGATCTATACACTTAATGAACATTTCCTCCATTGTCCATGTTTTGATAAAGATTCTCCCAGATATCCTTTTATATAGCAGATGTGTATCTGGTTATGTATAGCGCACATAAAATGTTACAGAAGTAGCATTATACTTTATGTCCTACTTTACAAACTGCCCTTTTTAAATTTCTAAAAATACCTGAAAATTTAAAGACAGCAGTTTCTTTCTTTTAAAGACTGACTAATCAAGGCAACAACACCTCACCTCTTATGTATATCAAAGGCTAAATTTTAGGAAAAGATATGTTTACTTGATTTCATTTTTGTAGGAGGGATAATTCCAAAGCAAAGTTGTTGAGCTCCTTCAATGAGTTAAGTACCATTTTAACAAAAATCCTCTCATATTCCTCTTGTTTCACAGAGATCATGCTGGAACCACTCTAAGTTTGTGGAAGCACCTCCTAATTTGGGGGGGGGAAAGCTGCCTTTGGACACCTGTACACTGGGCTGACACCACTGGCTTAAGAGTGGAAGGATTAGTCACATAAGGTTATAACATGTAGTCATAATTTGAATTATCCACTTACATAACCCCTGAAGCATTATATCTGGCTTGGATTTTTCTCAGCCAACATGGAGTTACACATCACTCAGCACACATGACAGGGGCTGACACTACCGCCAATGAGTGTTTATTGAATGTATCAAATACAATTGACATTATATAGAAATGAAGTGGATGCAGTCTTGCCCAACTGGCATGCGTTTCACAGTTATGAAAATCGAAGGGTTAACAAGCACTATTAGCACTTTTCATAAACAGATGAATTTCTCAAAAACATTTTTAGTAACTTTTCAAAAACCACATATTGATCAGTGGCAAAATTACATGTTTATGAAATTAATGATAGCAAAATTTAAAGTAACGGAGGAGGTTTACTTCCCATTTTCCACAAATCTTTGACCTATTTACTATTAAACCATAGAACCTGGGGCCCAGTTGTTAAATTTGATAACTTTCTGGGGTTTCTAGGAGGTAGAATAATTATGAAAAAGTGAAGATTTCAAATGTTTACATAAGACTACCTTGCATACTGATTTCTTTGAGAACTCCAAAAAGTATTTCCGTTTAGAGTCAAAGGCCCACTAATTCTCCATTAACATACATGTCTCCTCATATGTCTCCATTAACATACATATGTCTCCTCTCCCTCCAATCAAAATTAGTAAAATTACATAGCTGCTGCAAGCAGCAAAGACAACAGCACAGAAATTTTAATAGCCATCAGAACCAGTAAGAAAAGACTTATATAGAAAACATTATAATCATGTAGGTACAAGTGAAAAACTGATTAATATGGACCATTTATTACTCACACAGATGCACTGGATTCAGCGCCCACAGAGAACCTTGCCTGATTCCATGGAGGTGGGTCCCACAATATAATTGCCCATCCCCAACCCCAAATGTCAAAGTGAAGTGAAACTCAGCCAATTCTCAATGATTGCTGTACTGCACTTAAAGAGGTTATCTGTATATAAAAACAATCATGTTATGGCAAAAATAGCATGAGGATTGTAAACACACTGAGAAGGACACGCTCACTCCCCAAGGACAATCTATCCTGAGTCGGAATCTTTGGAAGATCAGATGATTGGGCGCTGTGCTCCACCTTCGTGCTGCAGAGAGCTTGCTCTGAAGGCCCGGTGTGCTCACCAGCCTATACAAGGGTCTGGGCAGTCCCGCAGGTGTGTTTCAAATTGACCTTTGGTAACATCCATCAAGGTTGTAAACACAGTCAGCTGCAAGAAAAGTTATTTCCACTTTAAGGATGTTTCCAATTTTAAGATGTTCTGACTCATAATCGTATCTCTGTATTTGTTAAATGGCTTTGTGAAGTAACTTAATATTAGATAGCTGACAATCTAATATATAAGATATAAACTATTATATAATATAGAGCATTATATTAATATAAATTATTGAATAATATATGGTAGAATATATAAATACATAATATAAAGACATAAGTAGTTAACACATAATAACTAATAATGCAAACAACTGATTTTAATAGAACCATTATTATAGGCTATTCTGAATATAAACAGCACATAGAGCACAGGACCAAACTCCCTAAAATTAGCAAATATACACAAACTTGAAATACCTTGTTGAGAACAGGCTTTGTTGACAGGACATCATACATGGTTGCAAATGAGATATTCTACAACACAAAAGTACAAGAGTCAGCAACCTTACTTGCACAAATGGGTCATGAGAAACCAAGGTATTCTTCAGTCAACCTCTCCCAAGTCCCTTAAAAAGAATTTCCTTGGGGCTCTGCATGGTGGTGCACGCTTGTAAGCAGCAGCCTAGGAAACCACGGCTGGGGCCAGGAATCATGGTTTGAGTCCCGCAGGGGGCACGTAGCGAGACCTAACCCCCAAAAAATAGCTGATCGTGGTGGTGCACGCCTGTAATCCCAGCTACCTGGGAAGCTGAGGCTGGGGATTGCTTGTGTCTGTGGTACCCTGGGCAACGTAAGCCTGCGGTTCCAGGGCAAAAATAGCGAGACCTAATCTCAAAAAAAAAAAAAAAAAAAAGAATTTCCTTGGGGGTCACTGTTAGAAACAGAAGCAGTGGTATTGATAATAGCACTTCCTTCCATCTCTTCCTCCCCTCTTTAATTCTTGCCCATTTATCATTCAGTGTCAGAAAGGAATCCAGCATTAGAATTAGGGAAAGTATGGCAAAATTTAGCTCTTTCAAGAAAACTAAAGAAAACAAAATCTGAGTGGGGACCATCTAAAGATAATGAATGACTTCTAAATTCCTTGGCTGCCAAAGACCAGACCAGAACTGAGATCATGTCTTACTGTCACCAGCATCTTCTGTCAATTAACTGGGGATGTTACCTGTTGGGTTGTCCGGTTCAGACACATCTTTGTAGGTGTCCTGCGATCATCCAGGAAGAAGGGACTTTTCCAACGGTCGTAATTTGTTTGTGCCACATACCATCTGCCCTTTGGTGCATTGAGTCTAGATACAAGAAAAGGTTCTCCTAAGCTTTAAATCTGTGTGTATGTCACATGATGTTTCAGTTTTTAGTTATTACTCAAATTACTGTGCTTAACAAGTGTACTTACTCATAGACATCCAAAGCTGTTTTCCTGCCCCGTGTAATCACACAGCCCTCTCCAGATTTGTTCCCTCCCAGAATAAAGTATGCTGGGGCCAGTATCTTGGTTTTGGTCAAGATATTCTTGGCTTCTTCATAGCTACATAGAAACATTAAAAAAAAAAACAAAAACCAACAAACCGTTTTTAGCTGGCCAGAAATGGACATTCTTCTGTTGTGGAAACAGAATAAATTTCCTTGTAACAAATACAACCATGCATAGACAAAGTGTACAATTTCATGAGTTTCAAATGTTCCCCTGAAAAATTCTAAAATATTTCTTCAATGGATAATAAGCTGGGAAATATTTTCATTTTTTAAAATTAAAATAAGCAATTAATAAGCAATTAAAATAAACTGTAATGCATTAAGCAGATAATCATGTAAGGATGATGACCTCATCAATATTGTAAAGATGGTTCAATAGCTGCAAACCAATGTGATATACTACATTAACAAAAATGCAGGGTTAAAATTATATGATTAACAAGCTCAGCACTGATCATCAGAGAAATGCAAATCAAAGGCACAATGAAATATCACCTCACACCTCATTTAATAATGAGCATTATTAAAACAACAAGTGCTGAGGAAAATGTAGAGAAAAGAGAACCCTGAGGCCCTACTGATGGGAACGTAAAAATCGTACAGCCATTACGGAAAACAGTGTGAAAAATTAAAAATAACAGTGAAAAATTAAAGACAGAACTATCAGAGAATTCTGCGATGACACTTCTAGGTAATTATCCCCTCAAAAAAAAAAATGACATTACTATGGGAAGATATCTGCACAACCTCCTTATGGCAGTTAAAATATGAGTAGCCATCAAGGGCTACTCATAAAGAAAATGTGTATGTTATATTACAAAATGGAATATTTTTCAGTCATAAAAAAAGAATATTTTGCCATTTGTGATAACAGGGATGGCCTTTGAGGGCATTGTGTTAAGAGAAATCAGAGACAAAATAAGGGTCGCACTCACATTTGGTACCTAGAAACACAAAACAAAAAACCCTACCAAGCTTATAGATCTAGAGAATAGAGGAGGGGAAGGAATGAATGGGTGAAGGAGTCAAATGGTACAAACTTCCATTTATGGTCATGGGGATGTGATGTGCAGCATGGAGACCATAGTTTATAGTTATAGACTGTGCTGTACTTTTGTAAGTTGCTGAGAGGAAAATTTTAACAGTTTTCATCACCAGAGTAAAAATGTACAGCTGTATGATGAGAGATGTTAACTACACTTACAGTGATAAACATTTCACAATGTTGACAAATTTTGACTCATTATGTCGTATATCTGTAGCCAGTCTGTTTAGATATTAAAAAAAAATTAACATACTCTATTTGATAATGAAGCAACTGAACACACTACCTGGTGCTATTTTCCAGGACGGATCTAGTGATAAACCCTATCCACATGGCATCTTTCTTTCCCAAAATCCATTCTAGGACACCTAGAAGAGATCAAACTCAGAGTCAAAGAATGTGGAAGAGGTTAAGACTGTTTAACTAGAAGGTATGGTCAGTCCTCCTCCTCAAACACTTGTGAATCCCCTTGCATTTAAGAATTTGCCACTCACCTAAATAACCACCATTGGGACTGAAACGTTCATTTAGTGTAAGACTAAATAGGCCCTGAGGAAAAAAAAACAATGAAGTCAGAAATTTCAACCATCCTGTTTGCAGTCCTGCAATATTACAGAGGTGTATTAAGGCCTGAGTTGAGTAATGGGAACTGCAAAGAAAAACTAAAATAGCACTATTTAAAAGCGTTTTTTTAAGAAGATCAAAATAATACCACACTGAGTGGGCAAAATAAGTAGATAGGATGCTACTGGTCACACTCGCCCAGCAAGGAAACTTCAGTGCAGAGAATTGACGACTAACGGGCCTGAGTGGCAGACCTAGCACAGGAGCCCAGATTTCCACGCTCAGCCCGCAGCACCCAGCCACTTGCTTTTGCCCCCGAACAGGATCAGAAACCCTCATTTCCTTTCTACCCTTCCCTATCATGCAAGCTCATACCTATGTAGAGGACAAGAAGTACAAGGGGGTGAACTGGGGTTTCATGTTCTTTTAGCTCCTCAGTGCCTTAGCCACCATGTTTCAGGGAATGAAAGCGGGATACAGAGCTACCTGGGAAATCCTGCAACAACAGATTTCTTACTGGTTTGAATCCTGTCAACATGCCCACATAGCCAGCAAAGCTCGCAGCCTTGAAGACGGTCTTATTGTTTCTCTGGAAGTCCAAATTCACTGTTAGAGGCTTGAGTTCCTCAGTGACAGTCCAGGAATTATTATTTGTATTCCACCTATGAAAGACAAATTTCAATGACATTTAAGAACAATGAAAATGAGGAAGATGACAATGGCCAGGTGTTAGACTCGGTGCTTTAGCTACCTGGCTCTAAATATCACTTTTTCTTTTAATGTCTTATTTATTTTCTTACATGTGTTAGTTTTTCAATCCTATTTGATTTCTCCCCTTTGGTGTGGTCCTGTCGTTCTCCTACCACCTACCATCGCAGGACCTGTGACCCACAGTCCTGTGTTCTTCCCTCCCCTATTTTAACCCTTTCTTCTTAAAGATAAGTTCTAATGAAACCTTTGCAATATGGATTGTTTTTCCACATGATACACTGAGGCTCAGAGGAGTTAACTTAGTTATCCACTATAGCAAAAACTGTACTCAAATCTAGGTCACTATTGTTACGTTTTTTTCCAGAAAGGTCAAGTTGACACATGAAAAAGAAAGCTGCTCTTCCTTCTAAGCAATAAACTGGATGTGCTTGCTCCAGATTTTTGCTCTCCAGGTCCAACTCAAATGCCCAAATAACTGCATATTAGTATGCCGTCTGGTCTTAAAACCAGGAATCCAGTATCTTCACTCGGGTCATATTTTGAACATGAATTGGGGCTGATTTTCATCCATGTCTAATTCAATCTGTTCTTTTTCAGGGACTGATCACACCACATTACATATTTACCCAAGAAATACTCCAAAATCCATGTTTCGCCCATGCAGTAGATGACCTGGTTGAAAGTAAGCAGAGAAGACATGTAAAAGTTGACAGTATGAATTCTAAATTGACAGTATGATTCTAAATCAAAGCAGACACTTAATTTTGCTTAACTGATATTTATCACTGTCCCATCCAAACAAGAATTAAGTATTACCCTGAAATAAGCCTTAACAAGATGACTTATTATCCCTGTCACATCAGCCAGAAGCCCCACAATACCTGAGAGTATAAGGTTTCAGGTAAGATCAGGCTATGGAAAAAGGGTCAGTGGTCATTCTTTCATCCACTGTGACATGGCTCTAGCTGGGCACAACTATCTTAGAATAGAATAGAATAGAATTTACCAACAGCTTTGCTTCGAGGACTGTACTCTACAGCCTACACGTCAAGGGTTAAGAACAGGCATCCTTTGTACTAAGGTACAGGTAAAAGATAAGAGTGAATCAGGGTAAGTAATCCTGCGCCCTATGCTCTGGGGGATTGCAGGAAAATCATGGGACTGTGAGGCTGGTCTATACAAAGTGTTTTGGCTGGGAAAGGTGGGAGAAGCTTTGTCCTGGGCTTTGAAGAAAGTATTGGAAGATAATGCCAATCATGAAGTTGAGTGTGAACAGACTGTGAGCCTGAAACACCTGACTTAAGCTTTAACAGACCTTACAGCCATCTTGAAACAGCTCCCAATTCATTTCTAAAAATTTACCAAGATTTTTAACATATACATGTACAACATATACAACCACATATGTATCAACATATACAGAAGCAACGTAACAAATCCAGGCCATACTAATTCCAATTTCATTTATTTAGGCTTTTTTTTTAAACTTTGAGCATTGCCTCCACCCAGCACACACTTACCTTTTGGGTCTTCTGCTATTATTGAAGTACAAATGGTAAAAAACTCATAGAAAATATTGAAGGAAATAATCTCTCCTATGAGAAAAGACAGGAAAGTTTTTGATCAGTGTATAGAACCATGACAGTATTAGGAAATTCTTTTTTAAGAAAAGACTTAACTATTGTCACTGTGACATATACAAGTGATCTGCAGCCTGATTGTGCCTGAATAGCCGGTAGGGTGGTGGTGAACCACTAGGCTGTGGTCTCTGCAGATGCTAGACAAAAACTGGTCCTTAAAAAGCAGTTTTGGGCAAGTTGAGCACCTAGGGCTAGAACTGCAGTACAACACAATGTCCCCATTCTTCATCAACGTGTTTCGCTTTTGTTTTCTTTGGGGGTCTCAGATACAATAATTTAATATATCTGACTGACTTGTGGTTTATGCTGAAAATACAACTCACCAGATTTTAGATGTGACTAATGTTTCTAAAGTGAGAAAAAAGATCAAGGAACTGCTAATAAAATCTGCAGATGTTACCAAGAAAACCCAATGTATTACATTCTAATTATTGACTATTTCCTCCAAACTATAATAATTCTACTTAGCATTTAGCCTGAAAATAAACAACCCACTCTTTCTGCCTTATATTCTTTTAACATACTAGGCTTCACATATTTTTTTCCACCGTGATCTAATGTTTACTTCCATTTGCCTTCTACTTTGGCAAAATACTACTCTTATTTTCTTTTATTTGGAATCTTCATTCTTTTTTTCTTAAGGTGTTTATATGTGATATTCATGTGCTACTGTTTTTTACATGATCAAGGAATTAAAGACCTATTTCTCACACAAGCTGTTACTATGTTTCTAGTAATTTGACTATCTTTGTCTGTTAATAAATCACTACTTATTTTCAGAAATGCTTTACCACCTCGTAAAACCAAGGTATTACTTCCTTTTTAAAAACAATTCTATAGGCCAGGCATGGTGGCTCATGCCTGTAAGCTTCAGCCCATGAAGCGGCCGGGGCTAGGGATCGCGGCTTGAATCCTGCCTGGGGCCTGGAGCAAGACCTAGTTCCAAAAAAAAAAAAATAGCTGGGTGTGGTGGTGCACGCCTGTATTCCCAGCTACCTGGGAAGCTGAGGCTGGGGACTGCTTGAGTCTGTGGCCCCCCCCAGGTAACGAGAGCCTGCGGTTCCTTGGGCAAAAATAGTGAGACCTAGCCTCAAATATAAATAAATAAACAAACAAACAAACAAATAAATAAAAACAATTCTATTACTTTGTTAGTCAAAAAACAACAACAAAAACCCAACAACTTTTTGATGGTAGAAAAGTCTTTTTCATCAAGTACTATAAAGTGGAAAGTGAAAATTTTAAAATACTTCCCAAAAGAAATCAGTAACTAAGGATATTGTGACATGTTCAAGAATGCTCATAATGCTTTACTCTATATGGAAACAACCCCAATACATCCTGTTCATACAATAGCACACTACCAATAATGGCAAGTAGAAAACCAGATTCATTCCATACTTTCAGTCCTATTTATAAGCAGTTCAAGAGGCAAAACTAATCTATGGGAAAGTTGGGGCAGGAGTTACCCAGGGCAATAAGAGCACCTGTGAAGGGGCATGATGGAACATCCTGGCTTGCTGGAAATTTCTATATCTCAATATAAGTTGTGATTACGTGCATGTAAGCACTTTAAAAACTAGTGAGCTGTATACGTAAGACATGTGCTGAATTTACACCATTCTGCAACTGGAGACTTTTGGAGTCCTTTATTAAATGTTAACAGCTGCCCAGTGAACTTTACCTAAAGGAATGCCAGTAACAGCTGCAATCCCTTTCATTTCTTCCTCAAAAGGTCCAGGAAAGGTGCCAAGCATACCAGGCTGAAAAACAAATTAACGATCATTTGGGTTGCTTTGAGGTTTGGTCCTTTGCACATAATTTGCTCTAGCTATTGCTTCCATAATAGGTGACGAAAGTTTTTTTCTTGCTTACATTCTTCTTTATTTTTAAAAGTAATTTATTCTTTTAATTATGGTAACAGGATTCTCTCCATCAGGTTCTGACACAGTAAATACCTGCCACCAAATCACCCACTCTCAATAAAAGGAAGCATTTTGCTTCCTTCCTTCTTTGTTTCTATCCACCCCACCCTCCCCTCTGACCTCCACTTCCACCCTCTCTGGGTGTTTCAGTTCTATAGTCGGGGTTCAAGGGTTAGCTTTTCAAGGTTGTCTTTCTCTGGTTCTTCATTTGGTTTCTCTATTCTCCTTTTTTAAAACAATTTTGTTACAGTTACATTGCTTTATAACATGTAAGTTCCAGGTATGTACCATCATATCAGTATATACTATATTAAATTCATACAATTTACTTGTTACCTGATTTACCCATCTCCCCTTCCCCCTTTCCTTCTTGGTATCACTTATAGCCTAAATGCTTATTTTTGTTCTATTTGGTCATTCATTTGTTTGGTTTCACTCACATACCACATGAGTAAAATCATATGATATTTGTCTTTTCCTATATGATTTATTTCAAACAAGTGGCACACTTTTATCTTTTATAAAAGTTTATTTTAAAGCACTTTTACATCCTAATAGTTCTAAAAAACTATGTAACAATTAGTGCAGATACTAATTCTTTAATTTTTGTTTTTGTTCCCTCTAACTTATCTCTTCTCAGGTATTAAACAGATACCTATGACTGTCAATGTTTTCCCCAGCCTTAGGACTGCCTTTCTGCTGTAGAGAGATAGGAGATTGCAATAAACACAGCTGATAAGCTAATATGACTCACAACACAGGAACATCAAGCCATTCCTTATCTTATAACCTCAACATCTACCTTCAGTCACCTTTGTTATACCTCCTTGCTATTTCCTTCTCACACTCAAAGCAGCAAACCTGTGTTCTCCTCACTGACAAAGTTTTTTGTTACAGTTTTTGGGTTTACATGCATTCACTGCATTCTGTTGCAGTGGTTATTGAGTAATTTGCTTAACATTTAAGTCTCATTTTTTTCCGACTTGTTATTTCTATGTAATAGAAATAATTATTCCATAGAATAGTTATAAATATGTAATATTTATGTAATGTTTATAACTTATTTCTATGTAATAGAAATAATTGTATTCTATGTAACTGAGCAAGCTATTTTTCCCTCCTGGGCACTCAAAACATTGCACAAATGACATATTCCCTCTGAATTTTTGTACATTTTGTGGTCATTTATTTATTATAGCCAGGTACTGGGCTCTGCACATAGTAGTGTTTTAGTACTCACAGCTACAGTATGACATCTGTATTAGTAGTAAATTCTTCCTGATGAGAAAACTAAGTCTCAAAGGTTAAGAAATGTGTCAAAGGACACAGCTGCTGTGTGTTTGCTCAGTCTGAAAAATCTAATGTTTAAAGAATAAACAGACCACCCAAAATTGTCTGATCCCCAAACCTGGGTATTAAAACCTTTGCACACTGCCATCTGTGTGGACATGCAGAATAGGAGGTAAGTGGGCTTCTCGTCCAATGTTCCTGGCAACAATTTTATTTTGGGAAGCCTAGTTAGTACAAACATAAAGATCACTCTTATGCAACAGCTCTGAGAACATAAAGCTGAGGGGTAACTGTTTTGGTGGTGAATAGGCATACATGTTGCAGCCATGAAACACTGCATGCCTCTAGGACAATCATACTTACCCAGGCAATATGCCCCTCCCCCCCCACCCCTAGGGAAGATTTGGCAATGTCCAGAGACATTTCTGGTTGTCACATTTGAAGGGTGGTACCCTGTGAATAGCAGTCAGGGATGCTACTAAATACCCTGTAATATATAGACAACATCCCACAACAAAATATTATTTGACTAAATATTATTTCTACCAAGGTTAAAAATGTCTATACTAAGGTCCTGGATCTTCCCCAATCCACTGCACCTTGCAGGTAGTGAGCACCCCAAATCAAACACTAAAAGAAGGTGATGAGGATGTCTCAGAAGGACCTAGAGACACACCTAGATCTTCCACTGGTTTCATCAAAAAAAAAAAAGAGCTGAGAAACAGTTTTGTGCATGACCAGGAGGAAATGGATAGGCTTTGGTGAGCACATGACCATAAGAAACAAGCCATCAAGTGAATTTCAACGGTCACTGCTACAGAGAGATTTCATAAAACATAATGTTGGGGTAAATACGCCATTTGGTCAAATGCAGAAAAATCTCTGGGTGTCCTGATATAACTCAGGCAAAAGTACTTAAGAAAAACACCCACATTTTCAATGGAGAACTCGCAAGTCTAAGTACATACAAGAGGAAAGAAATATTGTGATTATTAACCCACTGTTCTGAAAAATAATCATACTTTTAACAATCATTAAAAAACAGTTGGCTATAAAATATACATGCTATATTGTACCCTGTTACTGTAATATGACCAGGTCCCAAACTCTAAGTCCTGATAAAGGTTTGACTGTGGTCTAGAATAAATGCAACCTGTCCATGCTTCTTAGAAGATGTCAAATAAAACCTTTAGAGAATATCAGAACTTTTCTTAATTTATGTATATGTGTGTGTTTAAAATTTATTGTGGTCATAAGCCAGGCTTTTGGTGATATGTACTATAATGCAGTTTACATATAGATGTTGAAACAGACATACATCTGAAGCTTATGTAAGGTTATAAATGAATGTTACCTCAATAAACAAATACAATTTAGTGTGGTTTTGATTTGTATTTCCCTGATTATTAGTGATGTTGATCATTTTTTCATATGCCTATAGGCCATCTGTGATTCCTGTTTGGAGAAGTGTCTTTTTAGTTCTTCTCCACATTTTTTGAGTGGGCTTTTTGTCTTTTGTTAAATTGTGTGAGTTCTTTGTGGATCTTTGTTATCAGACCCTTATCACTTGAATGGAGGACAAAAATGTTCTCCAATTCTGTTGGGTTTCTTTTTGTTTTGGTTATTGTCTCTTTTGCTCTACAGAAGCTTTTTAATTTGATGTATTCCCAGTTATTTATGTTTTCCTTCATTTATTTAGCTTCTGTAGATGTGTGCTAACAGGAGTTTCTGAAGTGTGTTTGCTCAAAATTTCTTCTGTGTATTTTATGGCTTCAGGTCTTACAAAAAAATGGGCAACAAGTGCTGGTGCAGATGTGGAGAGAAAGGAACACTCTTACATAGCAGGTGGGATTGCAAATTGGTTCAGCCACCATGGAAGGCTGTGTGGAGGACCTTTACAACTTAATATATGAAGCTATCAGTTGACCCAATGACCCCACTACTGGGAATCTACCCAATGGATACAAAAACACCAATTCAAAAGGACACCTGTACTTAGATGCTTATCACAGCACTACTTAGAATTGCCAGGATTTGGAAACAACCCAAATTGATGAATGGTTTAAAAAAGATATGGTATATTTACACAATGGAGTATTATTATGCAATGAAAACTGACAAATAGTAGGCATTTGTGATGATATGGATGGACCTACAGGGAATCAAAAAGAAAAAGACAGAAACCATATGATCTCACCTATAGGTACAATATAAGAGAGCAAACAAAAGGCTAGGAAAAAGTCAAAACAAGCAGACAGTGGAGCTGGGGTAGGCAGGGAGGGGAAGGGAGGAGAGAAGGAGAAATTGGGGAAGGAAGGAGCACAAGAAGATTGAGACAAGTTTCACGGGCAATAGGGTGGAGGGAGAATCCCAGGGAATGCAATGATGTAATATGTAAATAACAATTATTAAAATAATAAAAGAAACCAAATTTCTTATGGGAAATAATATTTCTTACCAATTTTTTATCCACTATCTGCATAACTTTTCCACTCGGCACAAATGCATTTACTACATTCTTCAGGGAATTCACTATTACTTTTAGCTGAAAAATAAATTAAAAAAAACAATGAGACATAATATAGTGCTAAAAGATGTAGATAGACCTCTGGATAAATCCATATGTTGCTAAATCAAACAGTGCTATTTAAAAATAATTTCAATTATAAACACAAGCATTCTAATTGTATCTTTAATGTGACATTTACCCCTTAACTACTTAGATGAAGGCAGATAATATTAAGAGAAAGAAACAAGGCCAAAACAAACAAACAACCCCTCCCCCCCAAAAAAAAGAACAAGAAACTGTAGAGGGATAACATCTTTCCTATATTATCATTTATTGTTAATGGTAGAAAAGTACCAAAAATGCATTCTTAAAATACTTGGTGTATAGTTTCATGTAGTGCTCTTTCAATGCTACAATTTTATTTAGTAAAGTTACAAAGAGAACGTTTAAGAGTTATAGCATACCGCTGATGCCTTGTCAGTCATCAATTCATGCCATCTTTTGTAGGGTGGTAAGTCAAGGTTTATGGTGTACCATGGAACTGGACCCCTATAGCTGTAATGAGAGATGCATCATCTTGAAATTATTGAAAGTAATTTTGTGTTGGGGTTATGAGAGCAGCTATATACTTACATCTGTATGGATACGTTAGAAAAAAATCCTCAACAACAAAATAGTAGTTGGGACTCAAATCAAAAAGAATAGAAAAGTTCTTTTCTATCCAGTGCTTGTGGCTCTGTGTTCTATACACAATTCGAAGTAATTTTCAGAAATCTTGGAAAACAAATATACATCTGGAAGGTTCCTATGAATTGATGACACATGAAGGAATGAAATATGATTCAAGAGTTAATGTGGAAACCTGAATATCACTGGTAGAAGTGTCAGCTTGTTTTTCTTCTTCTAAGTCTCTGTAGATTTGGTCTAGGCACTTTTGTAATTGGTTTCCCAGTCTCAAAATTCCCTCTTCGACAGTCTAGCACTACTGCCAAATCAACATCTCTAGAGTCAGCCTCAGTAAAGAGTTTCTTTAAAGTCCGGACTGGCAATGTGTTTGCTTCCCATGACTGACTTCAAGAACCTCTGCTGTCACTCAATCAGCCTACTCTTCTATTCTAATCTTCTCATTCTTCTTGGGGATTAAGATCAAACCTAAGCATTGTTCTACATCATATCCATTCACCAACTTCCTGCTCTTTTACACACTACGTAAATCTCCACTACCAGGACTCAGCATTATCTACATCCTTATCAACAGAGATGGCATTATTTCTGATGGAAAAACTATACAGCTATTTTCTCTGTTGCAATGGAAACATTATCTTCTGGCATTTGTTGCTAAACTGAAATCGTTTGTAAAGGTGTGCCATTGAGTGATTTATCAGCTTAAAACTCTGCCTAAAAATGGCCATCTACTGCTCTGTTGTTGCTCTGCTCCAGAGAAGCAGAAGGTATTACACCAAGCTCTTAAACTGTGAAGCAGACATGCCCATAGCAGGGTGGGTCTGTTCCTAAAAGTCAGAAGTGTGGTCCTGTGTATACATCTGCGCAAGCTGTCCAGCCTGGGCTCTAGGGTGGAGGGATCTGGATTTATGACATTAGCAGCCTTTTGCATTACACACATTGAAAGAACATCACAATGGATGAGTTTTGTTCTTTTCAACGCATTTTTATTTTTTATTTTATCTATCTGTCTATCTATCTATCTATCTATCTATCTATCTATCTATCTATCTATCTATCTATCTATCTATCTATCTATCTATCTATCTATCTATCTATCTATCTATCTATCTATCTATCTATCTATCTAGCATTACACACATTTAAAGAACATCACAATGGATGAGTTTTGTTCTTTTCAACGCATTTTTATTTTTTATTCTATCTATCTATCCAATCTATCCAATCTATCCAATCTATCCTATCTATCCATCTATCCATCTATCTATCTATCTGAGACTAGGTCTTGATATTTTTGCCCGTGGAACCGCAGGCTCTCGTTGCCCGGGGTACAACGGACTCAAGCAATCCCCAGCCTCAGCTTCCCAGGTAGCTGGGATTACAGGCACGCGCCACCACACCCAGCTATTTTTTTGGAACTAGGTCTCCCTACGGTGCCCCAGGCGGGACTCGAACCGCGATCCCTAGGCCCCGCTGCTTCATAGGCTGAAGCTTACAGGCACGAGTCACCAAGCCACCGTGCCTGGCTTCAATGTATTTTTAAACTTGTTTCCTTAGTAGCGAATCGTTGGGAGCTGTGGGCTGAGACTAGCCAGGACTCACATTGTACATAACAAACAAACAAACAAACAAACAAACCAATAAACAAACTTCACTCTTATCTGTCTTCAAAAACTAAATATAAAAAAAAAAACTAACTTCAGGTGGCCAACAGTGTCTCCATTCCCCCAATATTAACCGTAACATTCCTTTACAAATAACAGCAAGTTAATGAGTAAATCCCCCCTGCCCCCAAATATCCCACAAAACTAGTATTTTACCTAATCTAATTTTGTGTAAACCACTTATTCCTCTTACTTAACTAACTATAAAGCATTCTTCTCACCCTTTAAATAAAACTTGTAAAATGCAATAAACTAGCTATATAGTGCATACTCCATTCAGTCCCAGTCTCTAAATCTGTCTCTTGTTTTCCTTCCTCATTCCCCGTGGCCCAGCTCTTCACAGTGGATAATCTAAATTAAGTAAAATTAATTATTATTCTTTCTACTACAGGTAGATGATGCTAGTAACCTCCTCCCCCTTCCATCAGCCTACAGTTGGATTTCCTTGTCTGACCGCCATGATAAATCAGCAGCCATCTAGAGCTGAAACATGCCTCTCCCTACCCCATCAGGTAAGCATCCTACTCTCTAGACGTAGCCTTGTTTGAGCCATAGCCTTCTCTTCTCACAATGGCCAGAGAAGGAATGTTGGAAATTGAGGAGTTCCTGGAGCTCACAAAACAAATCCATACCAGCCTGAATTTCCAGATGCCACCACCTCCAGGACATGCTGACCCTTGTCCACCTCCTCTTCTTTTGCTCCTTTGTGACTCTGGATGACAAATACCCCTGCTCTCTGCCTAAGAGCAGGATGGTGATCTTTCAAACTTGAGTCTGCTGCCCTCCTTACTCTGTTGGCAAATTAAACCACTTTCCTTTTCCTCAAACTCCATTTCCTTTTATTGGTTAAGGGAAATTGAGACCGGTGCTCAGTAACAAGTTGCACATCTGCAACATCGTCCTACGAGTCCTATTGTGTATATGAACTTCCACCAGTTGCTCTAACAAACCTATAGCTCATATATCTAAGTAAGTAGCTAATAAAGCTCAAACCATCTTCCTCTCCTTATTCTTTTTTCATTGCAGGGTCCTAAATAGCTCCAAGATTTCAGAAGGAGAGGAAATATACAAGACAGCAGAGGATTACAATTAATGGGGAGCCTGCAGAAATAATCTGTCTCAGGATAGATGAGAATTCTTTGAGATAACTGTTAGTCCAGTGAACAGAACTTAATAAAATCTTACCATAATCCAGTATTTCACATGACATTAAACATTTTCCTAAAATATCCCAAAATGTAACATCTATACCCCAATTTCCTAGAGAAATGGAGCACCTACCTTATGAGGGTAGTGATGATTACAAGAAATATGCAGAAAATATTGAGAAACATCAGTATTAAACAATTAGGAACATACTACCGTGTATTTTCCTAACTCACTACAAACAATAGACATCATTATTTTTGAGACTTAGTGTATGCTGCAGCCAGGTCATCATTATCAATATTAATTGAATGAAACCACCTGGCTCCCCAGGTGGCTTGGAAACTAGTCCAAGTGACACAACACAAATACACATAAATAAGAGAACAGATGCAAAGTACCAGTGAGCAGTAAAAAAATAATGCTAATGGGATTCAGATGGATAAAGGGGTGATCTGTCTGGCAGTCCTTGAACTCCAGGACTGATGTGACTTGTTAGTCTGGATAAACAGGTGTACCTTTCCTCCCTCACAGAGCCCGTGCTAATTTATGACCTTGATTGAAAAGGATGATCTTAAATGTGTAAGAGGATTTTTTTTTTTGCTTTGTTAGTCAAAGGTTTGTATGAACCTCACACTTCATTCCCAGTTCTCAAGAGCCACTTAAAGTACTGACAAGCGAAGGAACAAAGTGGTGCTAAGGATTTCTGTAGAGGAAATGGGGTAGCATGATAGGAAGCAGTTTGATGGAAATACTAGGACAAATATTATGTACATGTAAGATTATAAGAAAAATGTGACATTTGTACATGAGTGTACAGACATACACACATGTGTATACATGGTGCAGTGGAGCTAGTTAAATGGCCAAGCAGGAGTGGCCTGTGTGGCAGTCAATTCATAAACACATATAAGGTGCACATAAAATGGGGAAGGGAAACATCCTTAAAAGGAACAGTTACTCACTAAATGTTCAAAGAACTGGGGCAATGAGAACAGCCAGGTGATGGATGTGACCAGGAAGACACTGAAGACCAATATGGTGCTAGTGGTCACAGGAGACCTGAGGGAGTATGTCACTAGACACAGGGATTTAGGGTAACATAGAATTGAATCATGGATCAACTTTAAGCTATGCTGCCAAGTACAACAAAGTTGCACCTTTCTAAAGTTTTGGTTTTCTATATGGGAAGATGAACACATCAAAATAATTTCGTTTCTTATGGTTTCACTGTTTCTGGGACAGAGGCTATTAGGAGAACCTTGGGGTATATCAATGATGCTAAAAAATGTATACATGTATGTAATCTATATATACATACACACACAATATGTGAAAACAAAAAAACATAATTTAGACAAGTAAGATACATATAAAAAGGAGGGCTACAAAACCTGCAAGGGTTGGCTTCATATACTGCTTAAAACTGTTCTCTGCCTTTCTGTCCCCTCAGCATTGAGTAGGATGAGCAGACAAAAATAGCTAACATTTCTGACACCCCTCCTTCTTTGCCCTTTATCTTTTGGGCTGCTGAACTATTCTGTGTCTGAGCATTCTGTGTCTTTCTTACAGATTCATTTAGCCACAAAGGACTGAAAAAGGCCAAAATGATAGATGAAAAATATTAATTTTCAGTTAATTAAATATGACCAATAGTTTGTTCCCTATGTTTTCCAATACTGATTTGTTCTCCACAGCTTTGATATCATGCCAGTGTTTATGTCTTAAAAGTTTCATGTATGTGATTCTATATTTGTCTGTTCCAATATATTCTGGTAGTTTAATATACCACAGAAAATCACAGGTGAACTCTGCATTTATCATTTGTCAGAAAAGGAAATTCTTGGTGAAGAAAGAATTTAGTACTGAAGAACAGAAATTCTCTATATTGCTAAGATTTTGACAGGCTAGAAAGGACTATTTTCATCTTGGAATATTTTTGTGCTTGTGTTAGGTTTAGCCAAGTGCATAAACACAAGTGTGAGGGGGAAAATTGTCTCAGAATAGCAGATATGTCTTATTGTTATTGTTATGAGATCATACATAGATAAAAATCTTCACAAAGGTCAAAATGAGTTTAGACCATCTGATGTTTACTCACGTTGGTCCAGAAGGAGGATAGGTTGATTTTCTGCAATCTTCCGTCCACTAAAAAACAAAGAAAATCAACAGCTTCAGAAAACAAAAGGATAGACAAACTAGGTAAAAATGGCTAAGGTACAAAGATAAAATTGTGTATGATTTGCCCTTTTAGATCATTTCAAAGCCACTTAAAAGTCTTTTCCTGTCATTAAAACAAATGGATTTCAGGCCCAACTTGTACAAATGCAATTTGGCTTTCATATTGCAAACAGATTGAGTGAAGAAAACAGTAGATGGAAAATGGCTGTCAAATAGGTTGGTTTATCATTGAAATTAATTAACAGGACATGATACTATGATATTATGAGCCAACTCCAGTGCAGTAGAGATTTGTATCCCAAACCAGACAGTCTGCACCAATTATGCAGAGGTCTTTATCATTTGGCCATAACTTACCAGCCCAATGTCCTCTCCTTACACTATATTCTGTGATGTCTCCTCTTCCTTGCTGAGACAGGTGCTATCTCTTTGCCCACAGTAAACTCCTGGCTTTAACATTCATTCACTCACTCATTCATTCACTCATTCATTCACACATTCATTCATTCGTTCACTCATTCATTCATTCACTCACTTATTCACTTTTTGAGACTAGGTCTCACTATGTTGCCCGGGATTGTCTTGGACCCATGAACTCAAGTGATTCCTAGCCTCAGCCTCCCAAGTAGCTGGGATTATAGGTGCATGCCACCACACCCAGCTAGTTCTAACTTTTAAAATCTGGTTCAAATTCTTTGCTCTTCTCCTGAATTCTTTGTCCACTTACAATATGAGAATAGTTACCCCTCTTCTGCACTCCCACATCATTTGTAATCATCTCCATTATCATATCTAAGTCACTGCATTGAAGTGTTTGTATCTCTCTTCACTATCAGATTCTGTACTTCTTGAAGTTCAACACTGAGGTCACTGCTAAGGCAATGAATAAAGGAAACTGCTTTAGGGAGAACTGCTCAAGCTAAATAGAATTATTTCTCAACATAAAATAATCAAGAATGTTCACATAGATTTATGATTCTCTTATTACTTATTTAAGATGGAAAGTGTGTTTATCTCCTTCCCTCTGGAGACCCAATATTGTTAAAGTGAAATAATTTTAAATATGTGTATTTGTGTGTGTACATGTGTATGTGGTCCCATATTAAGAATTAACAGCATAAGGAATGTGCAGGAGAAAAGGAAACTGTAAGTAGGTTGAGCACAGAAAATAAATCTGTACTAAAATTACTTGGGAATGGAGATTTCACATCTTGTTTTAACTTTTGATAGTATGGGAAGTATATAAACTAATTTGACTTTATTTGTGATTCAAATATTGTCAACATACATTTACACAGTGTATTTCACATTAAGTGCTTTTTTTGTCTTAAAATTTTAGGTTGAATTCATTAAGAAACAGCATCAACTATTAAGTCAAAAATTAATTTAACCATTAGTTTTATATTGCTATTTCTAAATTATTAGAGTATAGAATACTAGATTTTAGACATCAGTTGGATTATTCATTGTCAAATTAGCAAAAGCTTTGACTTCCAAAGTCATTCAATGCTCACTAATGGTGTTGAGGCGAGTTCTTGCTCAGAAAGGTTTCAGTCTTGGCTCTGAGTTTACAAGCTACTGTTAGATAGGTTATTGCAAGGTGAGGAAGTAGCATAGCACCACCTGTTTCATACAAACATTCACAGAAATGATAATGGTTAAGTCTAGAAGAGCAAAAAAAATTCACAGTTGACAATCCTACCGCAATCACATGACATTACATTTTTCATAAAGTACCTGCCAATCAATAATATAACCAACTTTAAACATTTTACATTTTCAACTGCTTTGTACATTTGTCCAACTAAGCCCTTTTCTGTTCCACATTATTTTTACACTTTTTATACCGTCAACTATTATACATCATACCAGACCCTCTTTAGGTTATACTGAATTATTAAATTTGCAACCTTTTAGAAAACATCCTTGCTTTAATTGTTTCATACGAAGTACTCATCAAGACTAATGATTCATTCTTAAGTTTGGCATTGGTGCTTTAATAAATACCAGCAACTGATCTATATCAGTAACTTCAAGAACCAAGAAAAACAACTGGATGTCATTAGCCTTGTTCTTCAGTTGACACTGATGTTTCTGTCAGACAAAATGTTCTCTCAAATGTCCTCATTTCAATGGTGTGAAACAAATTTTCTCAGGACACATCTCTTCTACTGTTGCATCAGATGTGATTTCGTTAACCCCTCACTGGTAAATGGCTTTTTCTACTTTCCTAACAAGCTTGCTGCAAACTTATTCTGGCTGAAGTCTCATTTGATTTTCTAAAATTTGTAAATAAACTCTGCTATGATAAAAGACTCTGCATTAATTTTTCTTATTTTTGTGATCACTTTTTCCCATGAATTGGAAATAGTATGCTGACTGCTTAATCTTGTGTTATTTAACATTCACTGTGCTCTTTTAGCACAATTCTAGTATCACTGCATAATAAACAATGCTTCCTTATCTATTCAGTAACAAGAAAATTCTGACTCCACTTTGCCAAAAGTGCGCATTTGAAGTCCACTTTTCTGTTCTTTTCTTGTTTTGATTAGATTTACAGTTACTTTTCAAACATTTTAAATAACGTTAAATAAGTGTTACGATAACACATTGATACACATAGCTTTTAACATGCTGATGAGTTTGCATAAATGTGATTTGAAATGTCCTGAGCAGCAGGGAAAAGCTATGAATGTAGTGCATATGGGCTCCTCTGGAACAAATCAATTGCTCTATTGTATAAACAGCCAGAGTCAATATGCAAACAAGTGTGGCTGTGTGCAACTCAACTCCGTTTACAGACATGGGAATTTCACATAATTTTTTTGTGTTGTGAAAATATTATTCTTTTGCTGGGCACAGTGGTGTGTGCCTTTAATCCTAGCCTTGGGAGGCTAGAGACTAGGAATCCCTTGAGTCCACAGGTTCAAGACTACCCCGGGCAACATAGTGAGACCTAGTCTCAAAAAATAGTTGAGCATGGTGGTGCGCACCTGTAATCCCAGTGACCCTGGGGGCTGAGGTTAGGGATCATTTGAGTTCGCAGGTCCAGACTACCCCCGGGGGAACATAGTGAGACCTAGCCTCTTTAAAAAAAAATTATTCTTTTATTTTTTCTACCCACTCTTTTAAAAGTGTAAAAACCATTCTTAACTTGCAGGCTTTACAAAAGGAGGTAGCAGGTTAAATTTGACGAATTTAACTCCAGGGTACCAATATCCATCCAAGCTGCCCTGTTGTGGCTAGGCTATTCAGTTTTAGGGCAAAATCTTTTGAGATAGCACAGATATATGAAGAAAAGAGAAAGGAGAGCTATGTGTATTTACTTTTTGTCTAACAATAACGCTACAGATGCAATTTCAAATGCAGAGGTTGGGAAGGGAATTATTTTGTTTACTAGCCACTCCCTCTTCCTTTCATCCTTATTTATTATTCTGATTCTCTAGAATAACTGCTATTCTGAGCCAGGAACTTCTCAGGAACCTCCTTTCCGCACAACAGGCTTTTCAAATTACTTCAGAGTTAACACTCCTTTTTCCATTACCTAAATGACAAACATTAATTAAAAATCTCCACACAAAGAGATTCAATTACAACATAATCTAATGGATTGACATCAGTAATTAGCAGACCTTAGTTGTGTTACTTTCCTATTGCTGTTGTAACAAATGATCATATACTTGACCTTAAAACATCATAAATTAATGCTTCAGTTCTAAAGGTTACATATCTAAAATGGATCTAGATGGCTGAATTCCTCCTAGGATTCTAAGGGAAAATTTGTTGTCCTGATTTTTCCAGCTTCTAATATTCATTGACTTCTGGCCCCTTCCTCAGTTTTCAAAGTCAGCAACACAGAATCTTTTCTCTGATACCTGTCTTTTGTAAACATCTCTGTGACTGTGTCCTGTTCCTCCACATATTCTAGGCTGACATCCCGTTTCCAGATTCCCTACTAAATCACACCTTCCATAAATCATATCCCCTTTGTCATAAAAATGAACACATTAACAGGTTCTGGGATTAGGAGATACACATTCTTGAGATGCCACTATTCATCTACTATACTACCTACCTATGTAAAATGACATTTCAAAGTCAAAATATGTAAATACTTCACTAAAGAATCAGGAATAACATAGACATTTGCAATTAATTTGGAACAGTAGCTCTGAATCCTAATAAGCAAAACACCTACCCCATAAGAATTTAACTATTCCCAGCAGTAGACCTGTATTACAAAAATGTGATAGTTTGTTAGTATTATAGCTACATCAATAAAAAACTGTGGGAACTTATCAGCACTCTTATTATTTAAGCATTCACATAATATCCTTGATTTGCTTCTTAGTCTATATATATTCTTGGTTTACAAGCCTAAAAGATTTACTATCTGGCCTGTACAAGAACAGTTTGATTCTTACCCGAGTAAAGCCCTCCAATACTACACTAACATTTCTGGAAGGACAATGAAATCAAATGAAAATAAATCTCACACCAAATATTTCAATACTTTAAGGAACAGAGAAAGTATAATACAAAATAATATAAAATGAACATCAGATTCGACACTACTAATAATCTAAAGAGATTACTTAATATACTGTTATGTTTGTAAAACAGGATAGTATAGGAGAAATTCACTGAATAAAATAAAAACTGTTTAAAAAGGACAAGAAAGTAAAGGTGAGGATACTTTCTTCAGAGTACAGGAAACAACTATATAGAAAATGTAGAAGGAAGAAAAAAGAAAGCTTTAGAGAATAGCTGCGTGGAGTCCAAATTCTGATTTATAAGATTTCCACAAAGAGAAAGCAAAGGAAATTTGGGGGGGGGGGGGATAGAAGGAATTGAAAGGAGATGAATATTTAAAATGCAAAGGTCTACTGATTATCTGAAAGGGTAACTGAGAAATCCTTCAGTTAGACATTTCACTGTTTTATTTCAAAACATAAAGAACAAAGAAAAAAACTAAAAATTTCTAGAATGGGGTGGGGTGAGGTGGTTCCTACAAAAAAAAAGACTGAAACTGACAGGCTAAATAGGTGAGGATGGCACTATAAAATCTGACATAAAAATAATTTCAAGCTAGAACCTTCTAACTGATCAAAGCATTAATCAATTTTGAGAATTAAAGTCATTAAATATTACATCACTGCAAGGGCTAAAAGGTTAACCTTCTACACAGTCTTTCCTAAAAAGTTACTTCAAGATGCACTCTAGCAAAACAGGGGAGGTAGCCAAGAGAAAGATCGGACTGGTTCCAGAAAAGTATGGCTCCAACTTTACAGAGTGATAAAGGGTACCTTTAGGATGATAGCAATTCAAAAAAAAAAACACGGAGGTTCCAGAAAAAAAAGTGTCAGTGTCCCAGAAAGGGGACTCCATAGATTAGACTGAATGGTTGAATGGCTGGAAGAATTTAAAAGCTCAGAACAGGTTTAATATGACAAAAGCATGTGATAAAGGCAGAGAACATAAGAATGAGAGAAACATTAAAAAATTATTGGGGGAAACTGTAGTATTAGAAAGTATGGTCCAAATAAAGAGAAAGATGGTCCAACTAGAATAGGAACTCAAGCAGGTTTCAAGAAGAATGGATAGATTATATATTGAGAGAATGTCAGAAAAAATGCAGAATAAAAAATATAGGCTACAGTAACAATGGCATAGTTTTGATATCTTCTAGTGAGAAAAAAGGAAAGCAATTAGAAACTCAAAGGGAAAAAAACTAGTTTATGTGAACAATGATGTAGGGAAAAAAATCTGTACAAGAAAGGCATGATAAAAATATGAAGTAAACTAAAATGTGGCAGGACTATGCAGATTTGGTAAAGAATAAATCTGAACATTCTTCATTGTCATAGAGGTTTTTCAGAGTGATTCTGATAATCTTTATGTGTTTTCAATAATTACACCTGATGTTTAAAATACAATAGTGTGTTTAAAAATAATGACACACCGCAATAGAAGGCATTCAAAATTCACTAGTCTAAAGTTGGGAATGTATAGCTAAAAATAGCATTCCACTTAAAAAAGTCTTAGTTTAAAGATATGAATTTTCAATCACATCATTTTACAAAGGCTAATATTAACATTAGAAATGGAATTCTTTAACTTATTCAGCATAAAATCCCAAATATCACAGCTTTTGTTAAGTTTATAAGGTGACTTGGTTCACCCAAACCCATTATCTGCCCTCTCACTGAATGTCAAACTCAGGAATTTGAGGGCTGTGATTTGGATGCCAACCCCAGCTAATTAGGGGTTAGAGGTTTCAATAGTGGGTGACAGAAGCTGGTGTGAGAGGTCCAGACTGAGCTGCTGCTCTCACGGGTTCCCACAAAGGTAAAAGTAAAACCAAAGCTTCAACTTAATTCCTAATATAGAACAACCTGCACTTGTCTGTATTTATTTATTTATTTAGACTAGGTCTCGCTATGCTGCCCAGGGTAGTCTCGAACCCTTGGACTCAAGCAATCCCTGGCCTCAGCCTTCCAACGCTGGGATTACAGGCATGCGCCACCATATCTGGCTCTCTGTACTTGTCTTTCCAGGCTTTTGATGGTCACTAGAACCAACTCAGCAAGTGAATGAAATATAATGAGTTGATCTTTTAGTTACATTTGCAGCTCTGAAGCCAATACAAAAAATCCAATTACAAGGTACATTTCCATCAGACAACTGTAAGGGAAGTTAAAAGTGCTGTCAAATTAGGGGCCTTCTCCTTCTATCTGCTCCCAGAGGTGAGAGAGGTAGCCATAGTACACGAAGGCATCTGTGTTTTACTACAATGACCCTGTAGCAATTAGTAAACCCATGAAATACAGATAGGAGATCTGCATGGAATCTGGCTGCATGAGTAAAAGGTAAATGTGATAAAAATCTTAAAAGGCAGCAGCTACAATCCTCGTGAAGAGACATTTCATCAAGAAAGATATACAGCTAGCAAATAAACATACAGAAAACAGGTTCAACATTATGAGTCAGGAGGGAAATACAAATTAAGAGCAGAACAGAAACATAAATAGTCACATTGTCAAATGCTAACAAAGAGAGAAAATTTTCTATATTTTTGTACATTGCTATGGGAATGCAAAAAGGCAAGTCACTCTGACAAGCAGTTTGGCAGTTTCTTAAAAAACTGAAAAATATAGCAATTGCATTTGATCCAACAAATGCCAGGGAAATAACATATCACTGCAACACTATGTAAAAAAAAAAAAAAAAAGGTAGCCTCTATAAGGCCAATGCACTTCAGGTGTTCCACAGGTAAATAGGGAAGTCATTAAAGCAAAAAGGTTGGATATACCGATAGAGTGGATTTAGAGCTCCACCTTCAAAGGAGACAAGCAAATCTACATATATACTTGAAACAGAATTGTAATGAGCTCATTTGTGATTTCAGGTTTCTGATTATCTCCAAATTTAACTACATAAAGTTTTAATAAAAGACAGTCTTATCAAGATAGGTAAAAGTTTAGACAGCTGATAGGAAAAGACTAAATAGTGATTAGAGATGTCATAAGCTTGGAATATTGGCATGCAGCTCACAGGAGAAAAGAAAAACCACAATCAACTTACAGTCTCTTTCTTATTTTGCTTCTTAAGGTGACAGGAAGTAGTAAAAATCAGCAAATTCTCTAATTACTCTGGTGTATGAAAAGGAACTTGAATCTCCTTGAATTTATTTTTGTATCATCCATACTCACTAAGACTATTTTAAAATTCCTTAATTCACCAACAACTATGATGTAAATATGATTTGTTTCTTAAAATGTCCTTTATGTAAAACAGAACACACATACACCTATTAAATAAGGTGTGTTTTCTGCATATATGACCACCTTAAATGATGTGCAAACTACTTTATAATTTGGGGGGGCTTTGATGAATGGCACCCTACTAAGTTGGTGATATTTAGGTAAAAGGAATGTAAATAAAACCTCAAGGAGGGCAGGGATTTTCTCTTATTCACCAACCCATTCCAGACCCAGAACACAAGAAGCATAAACTTCTTGCTGACTGGGTGAACAGATTATAGTTGCCTTCGGGATACTGGGGAAAAGCAGATGCAGTACAGTAACATTTGCTAGGCCAGGGCAGGGGGTTTATAACATTTTGGAGACTTAGGGAAAATTGTTGCTATAAGCTAATTCATAGCTGATGTCAAGAATGTTTTTACTCACGTGAGAAGCTGACACATAAAAGATCCATTCTGCCATTAATCATTAAGTTGTTATAATGTTTCATTTTCACACACTTTAGGAATCTGCTTAGATTTGTTACTGAGAAGTCATCTCTCCCACTCTGGTTCATTTCCTGCTGATCACTGCTCAGCCTACTGCATGCAGTCTGTATTCTGCTGCCCACACTGCTCTGGGTGCTGTAATGATTCCCAACTGCCAGACCCAACGGACATTTGGCCTCTTAGTAGCCTGTCTACTCTCTCCTCCAGCTTGTGTAAAGCACACTCCCATCCTGACTACAGATTTGATTTCGCCGATTTCTTCTCCAAATGACACACACTTGTGTGAATCCCTTAGCCTTTGCATAGGTCTCTTATTCATTTTCTATCCTCTTTCTAGGTGGATACACCTGCTGCCATGGCTTCAGATGTTTTCAGCTCCCAGTATCTCCCTGATTAGTTTCCTCATATTCAACTTTGTACTTCCCTTTCCAAGCAAACTGGTCTTTTTAAAGTGAAATTTTTGTCATTTCTTGTTTAGCATCACCCAATGGTTTCCCATTCTTTTAAGATAAATTCCCAAAGCCTTAATTAGACCTACAGACCCTTGGATGATATCACCTCCATCTCCCTCTGCAAACTTCTCTCATGCCACTTATGCCAGGTCTGTCACCATCATCTTTGTTTTTTTTGTTTTTTTGTTTTTTTTTGAGACTAGGTCTCACTATTTTTGCCATGGAACCACAGGCTCATGTTGCCTGGGGTACCAGGGACTCAAGCAATCCCCAGCCTCAGCTTCCCCGGTAGCTGGGATTACAGGCGCACGCCACCACACCCAGCTATTTTTTGGAACTAGGTCTCCCTGTGTTGCCCCGAGCAGGACTCGAACCGCGATCCCTAGCCCCAGCCACTTCATAGGCTGAAGCTTAGAGGCATGAGCCACCATGCCTGGCTATCATCATCTTTTAATAAGCCTCGAAACAGAATCAATAATAAATGAGTCAGGGAGACTTTAAAATGTCATATTCTTAAAAGACCCCCGTGCAAAAAGAGACCTATAAATGTACCACATGACCTGTTTGTAATTTAAAATCAATCTTTACTATCCATATTTATGTAAAGTGGTTTTGAATATCTTTTGCTACCATGTGGCTACATATAATCATATAATGATTCAACTCAAAAATTGCTTCTCGTTGTCAGAAGGCACTAGACTTCTGTGAGTTTCCGAAAAGTCCTAATGACCACCAACCTCAAAATTTACCAGTTCAGTAAAAAAAAAAAAAGTAAAGGGCTCAGCACAAGGGAGTCAAAATGTTTATTCTTCCAAGAGGAGATGTTTAAAGAAAAACTCATCCATAAGGGAAAGAACATTTAACAATAAAAATTAGAAGACCATAAAAATCTAAGTGGAAGGTGATATTCTTAATTTCAGTTTTCTGCCTTAATTTTCCTCATTTTGTTAAAGACTTAGGAAAACAGTATCCCAAACTGACACCAGTGGCTGGACTAACTTTTGGCAACCACTACTCTAAAAAAACAAAAACAAAAACAAAAAACTATTAAGGGGAGGCCTGCAGAATTTAAAAGCAATTTAAAAAGTTTTAAAAATGATTTTGTTTAAAAAAAAAAATACAGTGTCCAGAAAGGAAGCACAGGGAAAGGATCAGCTCCTTACACCTGAAATAGCTTGGAGGTGCACAGTTAGAACTCAGTATCATTACAGGGCACTGAAACTCATAGCCAAGAGACTTTGTATTCTTGTCATTAACCTTCATATCATTAACCTTGAAAAAAATCAGAACAGGGCGTCTTATGGTTTTGTGCAGTATGGTCAAAAACAAGGACTTATGCAATTCTTAAAATACCGATATGCCACTTCTCTTTACCCAATCACAAAAGTGCCTTTCTAAAAGCAAACTTCTGGCTCCTCAGACTTATCCCCAAATCACACAATCAAAGTCCAAATTATGAAACAGGTTTTTCCTAGCACCTTTTTATTGTGAGGTCCCACAGATGTCCATGTGGGACATAAAGAATAAAAAACCTAATTCATTCCATTCAACTACAGGTGTGTTTCCTGGTGGTCTCTGGCTGAATGAATACCTGACAATACTGCCTGAAAATTCTTTAAAATTTTTATAATCCCAACTACACTACAGCAAACTACCTACCCATCTTAAAACAATTTTTCTTTTAACCTTCCATTTCTTGTCCACAAATTCTGTTACTGAAAGCACTATATATACATATTATTCTGCATTCTGCTTTTATTTGCTAAACTTTCTGTCAGCTTTTCTTGGTTGGACAATATTCCATCATGATTTTATTTTTAAAGCATTTTTCTTAGAGGAATAACAGAGTGAAAGAGGAACACGCAACATCCTGGTTCCACAAACAATCTTACCCAAGTTACTCAAGATCATCCTCATCTCAGGACACATGCATAGCCAAGTTCCTATTTCTTTGACTTGTTGGGAAAGCAAGATGCAGCTTTACTGCTTTTAAAGAAGAGGATTATGAAAGTCTGGGCGTGAGAGACAAGCTTTTGTGAACAATAGCGTGACCCTCTGGTTAGAAATTTTTCTCACTCCATGTCTACTTCTGTAAAACCCAGCTGGTTCCTCGCTGTCTGCTGTTAGCAAGTGTATGGTTCCCTGACTTCCTTGTGGGTAATGAGCCACGGGACAGGCATTCACGTGATGCGGGATGGGGTTGATGGGGAGGGGGTGAAGGCCACTTTGGAGCCTTTCTGGGCTACTCCCACTGCAGTAACTGGACACACCTCGGCTTTTCCCAACAGCCTGAGCTGGAACTTCTTCAGCACCAGACCACAGCTCAGAGCTGCCTAAGTCATCAAGCAATAATCCGCTTAACTGAGTTACAGACACGAGTCGACAGGCACTTTTTCTCTTAGCAGTTGAGGATGCACAGGAACTAGTAGAACAAGTACAGTCACTCAGATTGAGGGGCGTGCAAATCACAACCGGCATTCTACAGAGATTCGGATGTCCCTAAAAAACGCTTTCTTGTTCCAGCTTGTGCCAAATCGACCAGTCCGCTCTGCACCCACACTCACACCTGTGCCCATCAAATCACACACCCGGGCAAAGAGGAACCCTCTGGACCAGTGTGCCTCCCGCCCCACTCGGCATCTGCTTCCCCATCCGCCCCGAGGCCCCGGCTCGAGCTCACCCACCGGCGGCGCGTGCTGCGAGACGGCGCAGGTGACGGCCGCGGCCAGGAGGACGAAGGTTAGGGGACGCGGGCCCAACATCCTTCAGTAACTCCGAGGGAAGCCCGCGGAGGCCGCGGGAGGAACCACCAGGACTGGCCGCAGGCCACGCCCCCGCCGCCATGTGACCCGGGAGCCGGGCCGCACCAAGCGCCGCGGGGGGTGCGGGGGGCTCAGAGGGGACGCGCGCGGAAGGAGAGGCCGGAATCTTCTTGCGTGATGATTCCCGTGGGGAGGGGGAGCCTCCCTTCCTGGTGGAGAAGGGACCCGCGGGATCGAAGCCGGCGTGGCGTTAGGACCCTGCTATGCTCAGGCCTCCCCCCGCCCCGCGGTAGTGGTAGGGCCGAGCCCGAGCCCCGCCCCGGTGGGTGGGGCCGGGCAACTTGTACCCGCAGGTCGTGCCCCGATGGTCCACGCCCACCTCCGAGCCCGCAGGTCAGGGCTGTACTCCCGCTCCTTCCCCGGCCTGTGCAGCGTCCCCAGAAGGTCCCAGGCGAAGTCTGTGCAATGGGCCGCTCGATGCCAAAAGTCCCGAAACGCGTTGAGCTTCAAATTTCAAAGTGCATCGTATCTGGAGCTCTTGACCCATCTTTGCCCTCTGAGAACTAGCCTCGTCGAGCGAGGTTATTCATCGGGATCTGGGGGGCCCTGGACAGCCTCATATGTCGGGGGATGATGTAGTTCCCACCGAGACTGCAGGCTGTGAATTGCCCACGTAGGGTTTTACATCAGATTTACCAAGTCTCAGAATTTAGGCTTCGGTTACTTGAGCTTAGACACAGGTGGGACGACCAGGTAGAAGTGCGAGCCTTTTGCTGCTGTTTTAAAACCGCCGCTCAGCTGCTGTGTTTTTGCAAAACTTGCTTATGAAGGCATTAGTTGACCGAGCCGAACTAAAGTAGGTAGAAGAGTAGGTCCTGAGTGTCTGTTCAGCCTGCACTGGAAGACAGCTGGATTTACACAAGTACTTGCCATTGTTACCTCTATGGACGTGATCGCCTTTGTAGAAAGTCCAACAAGAAATTCTACCCCCTGGGTTGCACTTTCTAGTTTAGTGTTTGGACCGCAACTACCACTAAAAACAAACAACAGCAACAAAAAACCTTCAGGATGTTATCACTGAAATATTCATACATCTTTTCCTCTTGGTGCGTGCGTGCGTGTGTGTGGCTGAGATTATGGAGGCAAGAAGTTACGATGTATCCATCTGTATTACTTTCTTGGACAAAAATGAAACATTTTTTGTTGAAGATTGGGAAAGATATATATATATATTAAATATATATATATATATATTTGGTAGATGAGTAGATGACCCTTAAGGAGGAAGTTTGATTTTTGAAACATATCATACATATGATTAAAACAGTTCCTGATTCAGCAGTAAAGCAAGCCAGTTACAGAAATGTCCATTAGTTGAAAACAAATTTAGTGTTAACCTACAGTGTATCTATTTTTTCTCCAGATAGTGCGATTAATCAGGGAACAACAGACGAAAAGTTCTTCCTTCATGAGGCTTACATTGTAGGTGAAAAATTGAAAAGCAACACCATGCATAAAGCATATATAAGATGTTTATAAAATTTTTTAAAGAGAAAGCAAAGTATAAAGAGAAAGAAGAGAAGGTAGAATCACAATTTTGGGTAACATGGACAGGATAGGTAGTATTAAGAAAGTGAAAATTGAGCAAAGATTTGAAGGAGGTGAGAGAGTCTCCTGAATGCCCACCAAAGAGTATGACAGGCAGAAGGGGTAGCTGGCACAAACGCTTAATAGAGAGACTGTGCCTGACATTCTGAGCTATCCAAAGAAGTTAGTTCAGGTGGAGTAGGAAAAACAGAGAAAAGAAGATGAAGGCCGAGAAGCTACGAGCTATTGTAAAAACCTGGAATTTGCGATAGGAAAATGTGTAATGTATGAACTTGTTAAATTATTATAAACCTTTTTTTAGGGGACTAGAGGGTCATATTTAGAAATACCTTTTTAAAAAGTTGAAATGTAATTGAAGTATAATATTTTATTAATTTAAAGTGTACAGCAAAGGATTTAATATTTGTATATACTTAATATTTGTATATATTGTAAATGGTCACCATAGTAAGTCTAGTTAATAACCCTCATCATGCATAGTTAGAAGTTTTCTTCTTGTAATGAGATCAATTGCCAGCAACTTTAAAATATAAAAATCAGAGTTATTAACTATAGTTGTGATCTTGTATGTTATATCCCATGACTTATTTTATAATTGGAAGTTTGTGCTTTTGCCCCCCTCCCCATTTTGTGCCTCTTCCCTCATTCCTGTCTCCAACAAGTACCAATCTGTTCTATTTATGAGCTTATGAGCGCGGTTTTTGTCTGATTGGTTTTAGCTTCTATGTATAAATGAGATTATACAAACTTTGTCTTTCTCTGACTTATTCCACTTAGCGTATTTCCCCTCAAGGATAACTCATATTGTCACAAATGGCAAGATTTCATTATCTATTACTGCTTACCAATATTCC
>PVHY01015713.1:0-34868 GCA_004024945.1 Uropsilus gracilis | reverse complement strand
TCTTCCCTTCCCCTCACTCCCCTCCCCTCCCCTTCCCTTCCCTTCCTAAATTGTATTTGGCTAGGGCCTCTCCTGAGCTTCAAATATTGACCATAATAAGTATGTAACAGCAGGAATAAACACATACTTTACAAAGAATCAAATCCTTGAATTTTTCTAAGTTGTTATTAGTTATAATATTATAATAGGTTCACTCCTAACACTTGTATTACTCTGATGTGTGTGTATCTGAGTGAAACTGAGAATAATGTACATTTGCATTAGTGTCTTCCCACTCAGATATCAACAAGCACCATGTTGCAGATTTATAGGATGTTAGACCACAGTGGTGTTACAGAAGTCAAGAAGAAGTGAGAAGTACTGGGGTTTTTTTTCTTCGAAGTTCCAGAAGGCTTCCAGATTCATAAGGAATTAGTTCTAATTGGAACTAATAATGACTAGAACTAATAGTAGTTCTTTGTTCTGTTGATTTTTGATAGAAAGAAGCTATTTAAATGAATCTGCAGGGCTTGAGCTTTATTTAACTATTCAGGCATTAGTCTTCTCTCTACCAAAAACTAAAAATATTCACTTCTATTGAAATGGGTTAGAAAACAAATAAAGCAGAGAACTTAAACTTACAAACAGGAGCAACTGGTCCTTTAAATCTAACTACTCATCAGGTTTTTCCCAGCTTGCATGAGCAGTAGCAAGATCACACTAACTTAAAAACAGGCATAAACAGATTAATGAAAAAGACAAAATAGACAAGAGGCATTGAGGGTACAATGAACCCTCTTGATTATCTTACTGCACAGTTCAGTCTCTAGTCCACAAAGCTACATGTGGATCCTTTAGCCACGTGTGTCCACAAAATGGCAGCTGTCAAATGAAGAAACCAAGATGGTATCATCGCTCTTCCTCCAAAGGCACAGCTGTTCATTTCAATCCAAGTAAAGAAACCAAGGGTCATCGATCCTCCTCCAAAAGGCACAACTCCAGCCTTCTTTCAGCCTGAACTACCAAGACTCACTGGTAATAGCAGCAGCAACCACTTTAGATGTCTCATGATGAAAATAGCAGCACTGCAAGTTCTCTTCAGGTATCCAGATAATTCCCAAGGTTTGCAGTTTCAAAGTTAAAGCAAGTTTTCAAGTACCATATTTCCAAGTCAGCTTATGTAGGTCACAAGTTTCTCCAGCATGTACTCCAGGCTCCCCACCAGCCCAGACTGGGAATGGAAGCCCACAGTGTGACTTCCTTTCCTTGTCCTGTTGCCACACATGGTGATAGCAGCTCCATGGCCTTCAGCCTCCCTTACGCTCCTCTGCTCTCTCTCTTCTTCAGCTTTCTCTTTGCTGTCCAGCCATGCTCTTTCTTAAATCCCCACTTTCCGTTCCTCTCACGAGAAACCTTCACTTCCCTTTTCCAAGTCTGTGCCCACCAGGGCAAAATGACTGCCATCCTAATACAACATTATCATGCTGGGGTCATAGCCCCCCAATTTCACCACAGCACCCATATCGCTATTTGGTATGTGTAAGAACAAAATTCTGGAAAGGTTTTCATTAGAAAATACCTAGAGATAGAATTACTAATAATATTTTTCCTGAATGTTTGATAAATATATAGTAATGGTAAATATATGTTATTGCTGTCTATTTTTATGGAAGACGTAGTTTCTGCTTCTGGCTATGTTGTGAATTTTAAAAAGAAGTTAATTTAGCTCTTTAATCTCCATGTAATTACCATAATGAAATGGTAACAGTTTATAGAACTTTGGTCTTTCGACCAAGCCTATTAACCATATTCACTAGTGATTAGTTTGTGCTGATATTACTTATCATTTTGTATCTTCAAAAGGATATTAGCATACCCAATTGGAAGCCGTACAAAGAAAGTCAATAATCAGGCTGCTTCAAAATCTTTCCTTACCATATATTATTATATCATGAAAAGAGAATATATCAAATTCATTAAATAATAAAAGCTCAGAATTTTATCATTCATTTAGGATTGTTAGATAAATGTTGAATGCATAAAATAGCAACATTTGGCTATATTTTTGCCTGACAAGAAAAATTGCTTCTGCATGTGTATGTACTTTGATATTTAGAAACTACACCAGGACCACGAAAATGTTGCCTCACGCAACTTAAAAAGTAATACTAAATTGTATTTTGGGGAAATGTAATATAGATATTTGTGTTTTTATATATATTTAAATTCATTAAATAGCTTAAGTCTGGTACTATCACCAGGTATTCCTCAGAAAGTTTTAGAAAATTGTTAGGATAAAAGCATAATCTAAAGAGATGTTTTCTGCTTTCAGAATTAGTAAATACTCTATTTGGCATCCTTAGAATCTACTGTGATTTTTCATAGGTACACCTAGGAGCAGAAACTCTTGTCAGTCATTTCCTATGTTTTCTTGGAAGATTGTTGATAAGTTGTCCTCATTACCATTGACTGCTCCAGTAGGTTTTTGTTGCTTTCAAACTTACTATAACTGACCTACTTTTCATCGTATCCACTTTATATTAATTGATTTGCTCTCAACAAATGACTAATATAAATTTAATAGATCAAATTTTATCCAGATGGTATAAAAAACTAGGATACTTTAAACATGACATCTTTTTGACTACTGTTTCTCTTTCAGATGGGACATCTTACTCTAGAAGATTACCAGATCTGGAGTGTGAAAAATGTTCTTGCCAATGAATTTTTGAATCTCCTTTTCCAGGTATGCAAATGGTAGGCACAGATGATAATAGTAGCCCTAGTATTATAGCTTTCCTTATGTGGAGTTAATGTCTCTGTGCTTTAAAACCGCATATTATAAAAAGAACTGCTTTATACTGTACTCCACTTGAACGATGGTAAAGTAGATCATACTTACACACTGAAGATTCTCAGTATCATCTTGGGGTATATAAAGATGTAAAAAATATGTAATCAATAAAAAAAGAAATAAATCTTTTAATATAAGAAAGCAGAAATATCATTGATTATGTTTACTGATTATAATTCATGATAGAGCAGCATATAGTTCATGATAGGGAATAATTTAAATTACAGAAGCCATTATAAATTGCTATTTTGCTTCACTGTTGTCTTCTTAAAAGACTAACTACTAAGGCTATATGAGTAGAAAGATGTATCATAGTAGACATTTGTAAGTTTTTTAAAGAACATAGTCTGGTACCTGCTTCAGCTGCACATATACCAATGTTGCAGTGATCCAGAAAAGATTAGCATAGCATAGTCATTGCAGCAATGACATGCAAATTTTTGAAATTTTCTATGTTTTCCATTCTGGATCTCATTCTCCCAAAGAACATGGAAAAGATGATATAAAGTCAAAGTTCGGTCAAGGAGCCAGTCTCCTTCCAACTCCCTCTCACCTGCTCCACCCTCCAAGGTTCATTTTGGTCCCCTCCACCCAAAAAAGTCTCACCATCCCATTCTGTATCTCAATCAAGGTCATGTATTGAGTGTTGGTGGTATAGTGGTGATCACCCATAGCTGCCTTTTAAAGTCAAAGTCACAGTCCATATTGAGTTCCAGAGATGAGCCCAGAACTATATGGTCTTTGCACACTGTTAAGGAACACTTCCCTACTTAGTTAGGCCATTACTCTTCCATGTTTGTCCTGTCCTATTGTACAGAAGGAATCTCCTCCAAATTTGATGGAAAAGATAAGGTTTTAAAGAAAATGATGGCACAAAATCAAAGACATCCTTCTTTGTAGAATTAAGTTAATTTTCATTTTATAGTTTTGAGCAAGAATAACTTGAAGATTAAGCTCATTTAGTTTTTTTAAAAATTCAGTAGAATCTGCTACATGGTTTGGTTTTGTTTGTTCACTTTAGTTGTTTCAAACTTAGAATAATTAAGATTTCAGAGGTAGAGCCCAGTTTTCAATTTTTTTGACTTTTTCTAAAGCTTGAGTTATATAATATTTTGATAGAATTTCATTACCAGAGTGATTGTCTTATTGAATAGGACACTATTAAATTTCTTTAAATATTGTTTAAAGAAACTGTAAATTCTACTTAACAGCAAGCTTCATATCAGCAATAAATTAAATGTGGCATACATATATACAGTCATACATAAATACATATCACAATCTCTTCACTTCGGAGATCATCAAAGCTGTAAGATTATTTCATGAAAAAACATTGAAGTTGATATAAGTAGTGTTTTAGAAATATTGAAGTTGATCTAAATCCTTATTTTATTTTTGTTTTCTTATAAAAGCACATGTGTGAAATTCAGAAAGCTTTTATATCATAATGACAGTTTTTCATTTTAAATATAACTTGTCTATAACAGCTGTATTGTAATAAATGGAAATTAGTCTGTTCTTGATAGCTAATGACCAGTTATATATTTCAAACATATACAATCAAATAAGTTAGTAACATCCATTTAAATTATCATTGCTTCATTTCAATATCAGTAAGTAATTAAGTTGATTGCTTTTGTGTAAAAATAATATAAATCACTACTATAGACAGAAGTGACTTCTAGTAAATTTAAATTTAGTAAATATTTTTCTTATTTAAAATGATATCCTCAGTGATAGGTTCTGTAGACTTTTTCACTGTTATACTTTTTAAATTACTTTTTCTCATAATTTTAAATGTTTTGGTTATCTTGCACTTAATGTTTAAGTTACATAGTATACAGCATTTTGATTTTTTTTTAATGCCTTTTATATTTTCTCATTCGTATTGTGTATTTGTATTGGCACTCTTTTTCTGTGACACTGTGTTACTTTGTTTTTTAATTCTCTATTACATAATAAGTAGGATTGCTCTTAGCTTTGAGTATACATTTCTAACATATTATGAACAGTTGAAAACTCTTTCATTGAAAAATATACCCATAATCTAAACTTTATCATTACGTTTTCTATGCTCACTTTATCCCATATTCAAAGACTTTTAAAACTATATGTTCATTCAGTATATGAACAGGCTATTAAGCTAAATTTTTTGATGTTTCTGTGCATTAAAATTGTTAGTTTGATGGTAAATTTAATGAGATGTGATTGAATTATGCTTTAATTTGCCAAGATCCTACCCATGGTTGAACATTTGGGTATTTAAATCTAATATATGTGTCAGTAGAATTAGTGAGCCATACCTGTGGTAATACCTAATTTTTAATGCTTTTTAAAAACTTAGTATCTGATGTTTTGTAGAAGCAGCACACTAGACATAACCAGGGTCTTTTGTCTTGTACATTTGTCCAAAAGTATCAAATATTAAAGAGTTGGAAGGATGAATAGTATCCACCTTGCAGTGTGTAGGCCATAATTCCTATTACCTCTAAATATATAATTTTACATGCCAAAAGAAATCTGCTTAGATACTAGGTTAATAGCCTAAGATCAATAGCCCGGTCTGGATTGTCCAGATGGACCCAGCCTAAAAGTAGAGAATCTTTACTAGCTGTGGAAAGAGAGGGAAAAGTAGAGAGAGATGGAGTTGTGAGGGGAAAGGAAAGCACAAGTAAAGAGATGCTTTGGATTCTCGAAACTGGAAAAAGCAAAGAAATATGTCCTTCCAAGCTAGGCGCAGTGACTCATGCCTTTAATCCCAGCCTAGGATGGGAGGCTGAGAATGGGAGTCACTTGAGTCTGTGGGTTCGAGACCCGCCTGTGTCAACATAGCCAGACCTAATCTCAAAAAATACCTGGGCACGGTGGCACACGCCTGTAATCCCAGCTACCTGGGAGGCTGAGGCTGAGGATCACTTGAGTCCGGGGTACCCCGGGCAGTGAGAGTCAGCAGTTCCCTGGGCAACTTAGTGAGACCTAGTCTCTAAAAAAACAAAAAGAAAGAAATATATGTCTTTCCATAGACCTATAGAAAAGCATATAGTCCTGCTTTCATCTTGATTTTTAGCCTAGTGAGGTCCATGTCTTTTAACTTACAGAACAGTGAAATAATAAATGTGTGTTGTTTTAAGATGATAAATTTATGATAAGATGGTACAATAGCATCTTAGGAAGATTATCTAAATTTATGAATTGGAATGCTCAGTAGTGTAAAGATGTCAGTTTCCCTTAAATTCAGTTACAGATTTGGTGTACTCAGAATCCTAAAATGTTTATTGTTGTCATTTTTGTGCCATTTGACAGCTGATTCTAAATACAGAGGTGTAAAGGGTCAAAATAGCAAAAATAATCCTGAAGAACAGTGTTAGAAGATTTAGATTACCAGCTATTGGGACTTATTACTGAATAATAATTAATACAATATAATTTTGCATAACATTACACAAACAACAGAGTAATGTTGGTTGTTTTTAAACGGACTTTTATATAGGTGATCACTCAATTTAGAGCAAAGAAGACATTGAAGTGAAGATGAGAATGAATAGTCTTTTTAGTAAATGATGCTGGGTCAACTGGTATCCATATGGGTGAGGAAATGTATCATTGTTCTTTCTCATACCATATATGAAATTTTACTCCAGATAGAGAGAGTATAGATCCTCTTAATGTGAAAGATAAGTATCTATAAAATAGTGCAGGAGAATATTTTAATTACTTTGAATTGGCATCAATTTAAGAGAACACAAAGCACTAATAATAAAGTTTTTAAATTGGACTTTAGTAAAATGAAGAATTCTTTTTATTAAGAGATACCATTAAGAAAGTGAAAAGGGAGTCCCACCCGCCAGCGGGCTACCTCCTGAGGGCTGCCTGCCTGCCTGGGTCCCTAACCGTCAGAGCTCCCTTGCCAGCGGGGAGCAAAGGGGGTGAAGAATCCTGGGTAAGCCCCCTGAGCCCGGTGAGTCCGGGAGGGGGACAGGGTGGGGTTTTGGTGGCCCCACCCACCAGCAGATGACTGCTGCATGAGGCAGCCATCTGCAGCCCAGATCGGCAGAGCCATGTTGCCCCCTGCTCCTAGCCCAAGGGGAGCATGGAAGGGCGCATGCTCAGCCATCTGGCTCTGCCTCCACGCAGGGAGGTACCAGCGCATGGGTGGGGGGGAACTCCCTTCCATTTCACTCTCACTCCAGCTAAACTTCAAGAGGATCAAGAACATGTGCAACATAAACCCCATCATAGAACTGGTGAGGGAGCATGCAAAAATCCTGCCCACAAGCCTGAGTTGGACACGGCAGAAGGACAACCGAGAGAACCAGTGCATGTGAGACAAGAGAAACTGTAGAAACAACAATGTCATGAAGCACACCTATGCGCTCACCAAGTCAGGAAGACCCAAGGCCTCATTTTGGAGATGTCTTCTAGGAGAGCAAGGCCCCCTTCCCTCCCCACACAATGGGAGAGGAGAGGAAGACCAAAGATGGGGTAATCGGCCCCACATCAAAACTGCAAACTGAGGCAGAGGAGATGATCTACAAAGGCTATTCACAGACACCTATATTCACAGAGAAACTTCTTCACCAACACTGGCTGGGGGCGAGATCCCCTAAATCTGACACCAGAGCCAGAAGATAAAGCAGCAAAGCAATGGAGATGGAATTGGAGAAGATGGCCTGCAGTAAGAAAACAGGAACAGATCACAAATGAATACAGACTGACCGCCCAACGCAAACTTAAAACTGAAAACCTACCAGCAAGGTTCACCTGATTCCAACAACACAGTCCCTCACCCAATGAAAGAATACTGCCACTGGAAAGAAAGATACTACTGGACTTAACACAGACTAGTAAACAACAAAGAGTGGTTTGAGAGAATGGAAGGGGCACCAGAGGGAGGAGGGAGGAAGCGGTATACCAAAAACCACTTACCGAAAGTTATGATAAAAAGAATAAAATAATCTTAAAAAGAAAGTGAAAAGATGTGCCACACTGTGGGAGAAGATAACTTGTGACTCCCACATTCAATAAGTGTCTTGATTTTAGGACATTCAAAGAACAGAATCAGAAAAATTTATAATACAAAATATACAAAAGTCTTGAATAGTTACTTTGCAAAAAGAACGTCAAAATAGCTAATATTATAAAAAGGAACCAACTCTTGTCATTGTGAAAAATCATATTATGTCATACTGAAATAAGTTCATGTGGTCTGGGCACGGTGGTGCGCGCCTTTAATCCCAGCCTCGGGAGGCTGAGGCTAGGTATCGCTTGAGTCCATAGATTCAACTACCCCAGGCAACATAGCGAGACCGAGGCTCAAAAAATAGCCAGGTGTGGTGGCACGCACCTGTAATCCCAGCTCCCTGAGAGTCTGAGTCTGGGGATCACTTGAGTCCATGGGATTGGGACTACCCCAGGCAACATAACGAGACCTGGTCTCAAAATGAATGCATGCATGCATGCATGCATGGATGGGCGGACGGACGCACGGACAATCGGCTTGTAATGTCATTAGACATCTATCAGAATGGTTGCTTTTTAAATGACACAGAGTATTAGTAAGCACCTGAACTCTCACACAATGCTGGTAGGAATATAAATCAAAATAACTTAAAAATTTGCTTGGCAGTATTTAGGAAAATTCAACATATGCATACCCTGTGATCTAGAGTGTCTACTCGATGTATGTGCTCTGCAGAAACTTACAGATCCGAACACCAACATATAAAGCAAGTGCTTTGTTATAGCCAAAACCAAAAAATTAATACCAACAATAAATAGGTACAAAAACAGTAAGTAAAGGGTGGCACATGCTTACAGTGATGAAATGCTACATATACCACCGTGAATGAATCTCACATAAGTTGAGTGGGAAATACTGGACAAAAAACTAAAAAAGTACACAATGCCAATCCATGGTGATAGAATTCAGAATAGTTAATATATCAAAGGGATGCAGTGGTATCTAAGAAGAAACCCAAAATGGGACTTATGTGGAGGTAGCAATGCTCTATTTTTGAATGAGTGAATGTTATTTAGATATTTGTACTTTGTAAAAAGTCATTAAACTGTACATTTAACTTGTTCACTTTTAAGTATGTATGCTTCCATGTTTTTTTTCAGTTCGGTTACCAAAAGATAGGTATCAAAGCCCAACGTGTCTGTCAATAGGTGAATTCAAATATGGAATGTGACTAAATCTCAGAAACTTAATTTATTTCCTTGTTATAGAAATACTGCCTCAAATAGTAAACAGAGCTGTTAACTGTTTTTTGGATCCTCTTCATTTCTTCTTTGCTTCTCTCTCCAAGTATCATGGATTTCAGAAAGGAAGAAAATATTCTCTGTGTGAGATATATTAAAATATATAGCGTTGGTAAATCTCTTCCTCCTACCTACCACTTTTTCTCCTTCCCTTTTTCTCTCTTTCCTATCCCAAAAAGAGATTTGGAGTTGCTCACTACTAAAATGGCCTTACAGCAAAACAAACAAAAAAACACACTAAAGTTTAAATTTAATAAAGTATATCATTGATAATTCAAAAGTTGAAAACTGTTGCTAATTCAGATTCTCATTGACAGTGGACTTCATTCAGGGAACATGAAATATTCTTCAGTCTAATCATAAAGCTTATTCATTCTTCTTTTCTCCAGGTATGTCATATAGTTCTGGGGTTAAGACCAGCTACTCCAGAAGAGGAAGGACAAATTATTAGGTAAGTTTGTAGTTTCATTCTATTTTTGAATTTATAATTAAAATTTCCAATATCTAAAATGTTATTACTAAGTAACAGCAGGTCCCATTTTAATATTACCATTATCATAACACCATTTCTCCAAAATTTTTATATTGAAATATTTTTGTTAAATTAACTTCCTAGCCAATGAATTAGATTAATTTAGAAATTAAATACTATTTAACATTAAAATTTCACTGAGTACTTATTTAATTTTTTGAAATAAAAAAAGCAGTATAAAAGGCAGCAATTTTCCCTTACCACAAAATAGTTTATAGTTGTTGTAGGAAGATTAGAAATTAGAACTAAACAAAAAGAACCCAAAAATTGCTTATTTCAGTTCTAGATAATCACTGTTGACAGTTTTTTCAGCTTTATTGAGGTGTAATTGATAGCCAGAAGTGTAGAACTTTCTCTTTTCCAGCAGATGAAACTGTGGGTTTGTTTGGTTTTCGCTTTTCATGGCTAGTTGTCCAGTAAGTACATTTTATTTATATCAGTGAGAATCTGCAGCTTCTAATTCAGGGGGTGAGGGAGGAACCTGGAGAGGTCCAGTCAGTATAAGTGTTGTGCAGGGCTGTCTCTTGTCTATGGTACCACTGATAGCTCTCCTTTCTGGGTCTCCTTGCACACAGTCTATGGGTTGCAATCAGTGTGTGTCAGAGCATCAACATAGGTCCTAAGAGGGGTGATGAAGGGGGAACATAGTTCTGTACCCTGTCTTCTTTATTAGGTACCATACCTGCCTGGCATACCCCGGCCTCTCCCCAAATATACCTTCTCAATGAATGGTGCTAATCAACTCCACACTAATCAGCTCTCACCACTCCAAAGCCCCCAGCCAAATACAGAACAGGTTTGCACTGTCAGTTCCTGCCCTAGTTGCAGGATCCAGGCACCTCTCTCCACCCACCTTTTGTTGTATAAAGTTGAATTTCATCAGTCTTGTCTGGTATGGTCAGCATTAGTCTCTAATGTCTAAGAGAAGCTCTAGTTTGCCGAAAGTCACAGGGTCCTCCATATCCAGAACCCATCTGGAGATTGTCCTCCTAGAATGGAAATAGGAAACTGCCACTTTCTCTGGCTCCTCCAAAATTGGTATGCAGTTAAAGCATACAATATAGTTGCATTTAGTACATTGGGAATGTTGTACAGCTATCACCTTATGTAAATTTCTTCTCAACAAAACTAGTATTTTAAAAATCTCAATATAACACTACTCTACACCAGCTAGAATGATTATGGTAGAAAACACAGACAACAAATTTTGATAAGAATATAGAGATGCTAGAACCCTCATATATTACTATTAGAAATGTGAATAGTGCAATCACATTGGAAAATAGCTTATCAGTTTCAGATATTCATCAGATGTTAGATGGATATAAAATATACATGCACACCTACCTATACTGCTAGCTATAAAAAAGCAAGACAAATGACATTACGTTATGCTATGTAAAAGAGGCCCAGTATAAGACCGTGCATTATATCATTTCTTTTATAGGGAATGTTCACTAAGAAATCTGTAACAGAAAACGAAGTAGCTGTTTATTTACTAGGGTGGTAACATGGATTGACCTGAAGTGTGCACAGAGGGTATCTTCTTGGAGTAACTGAAGTGTTCTAGATTTGGATTGTAGTGATGGTTATGTGAATTTTTCAAAGTCATTGAGTGGCTTAACTAATACTGTTAAATTTTATGCAAATTGTTCTTCTATAAAACTTTTATTAATATCAGTAATGAAGTTTAATTGTGTTATTATGACTTCTGTAATGTATCAATATTTCACTCATTGAGATCTCAACATTTTTCTAGAGTGTATGTGTTATATGTCTTATGGTAATTTGTGGGTATGTGGTCATCTGTTTGATACATTTTCATTTGATGTACTGATTTTCTTTTGTGTATACAGAGGATGGTTAGAGCGAGAGAGTAGGTATGGTCTACAACCAGGACATAATTGGTTTATCATCTCCATGCAGTGGTGGCAACAATGGAAAGAATACGTCAAATATGTGAGTAAAATTCCTGGTTACCTATATTTTTCATAGGATTTTCAGTTCTATCAGCCTTTGTGTGACTAATAGCCAGTAATAATGTTCCAACCTAGATAAATATTTGAAAGAAAAGGAAATTAATATATTTACTGTGAAACAAACTCTGTGCTTTACAGGCCATATAAATTTTCTCTCTTGCAACTACTATGAGAAAGATAATAATGGCTATGGGAGTGCCTGTGTATTATGTACTTTACATATCTAAATCTCCCTAAATTTCCCTGTGAGGAAATGGTTTCATACCCATTTTATCTGTGGGGATCCTTAGGTTGAGATTAAAGGTGACCTGAACATTTTGCTCAGGTAAAAGTTCTAAGAATCTATGAACTAACTTAGAGCCCATGATCTCTCAACAATAGCATTACCCTCCATTTTTTCACCTTCATCAAAAAGTAGAACTTCAGATAGGAAGTATTAATTTTCTGTTCAATAGTCAATTTCATAATTTGCATTGGAACTCACTTTCTAAATGATAATCTGCCATTGCATCAATAAAGAGTTGGAACTACAATGAACATTGTAGTTCCATTGTAGTTCAAAGGAACTACAATGAACATTGTAGTTCCACTGTTCTAATAAGATTTGATTCATGTTGTCATTTTTCATTAGAATATTGGTATTCAAACTATTTACAGTGTCTACCTCACTTTTCTGCCTGTTCCCCCATACACACATCTTTTGTAGAGTTTGATAGTATGTTTTCACACATAAAGTATGTTAATGGAAAGGATAGAATTTGGTGAAGGAATAAAAGTTGCCAAATGACTTCAAAGACTTTGTACGTAAATGATAAGGATTGTAGGTAGAATTGAAAACAGTGGGAAGAGTCTATTTTGAAATACTTCTGGTCTTTATATACTTAATTTTACTTTAGAATGAATGGCTATTAGTATGTTACTGACTACAAGTCTCAAAGGACAATCTAGTATTGTTTCGGAGTGTCAGTTTTAACTCCTTTAGAAATATGATAGCTGTCTTGTTCCTAGCACCAACACCCTTATAAATGGAAGTACACTGCAGAAAACATAAACCCTGTTTGCTTTTGACGACCATTACTGATCTTTTGTATATTGAAAACAATTAGTGAGTGTTGGTAAGGGAAAGATGTAGAACGTGAGCATATGTGTTAACTAGTAAGTACTTGTTAAAAATGCAGATTTTAAAGTCTACTTTGGAATGAAAGCATGTTAACTGTAATGTTACGAACTGTAATGAATGTTACGAACTGTAATGAAAGCATGTAAGTCACAGCAGAGCTTTTCAGTTCATTTGGAAGAGAAGGTGGTAGAGACTTAAGCATTTTATTTAGTAGGAAGGGGAGAAAATACCCTTTTGTAAACTGACATTCTGGTTCTTCTTTTCCCTATCGTAAAATGAGACTAAGTGACAGTAACTGCCTCTCTGTAAGGTTTTATGGTGATTAAAGGAGTTGATGAAATTTTTAATATATGATAGATCTGTTTTATAAACATATCTGGTACATAAGAAATACTCAATATGTATTATCTTTATATTATGAAAAACCAATATAGGAATATAATGAACTTGTATTCTCTGTTTTTGGATCCTAATCCTACATTTGCAGTATGTTCTTAAACAAGTGACTTATCCTACTCTTCCTTGGTTTCTTCATATGAACAACTAGGGCTAATAAAATATATTTCAGTAGGGTTGGGGTTTTTTTGTTTGTTTGTTTGAGGCTAGGCCTTGCTATTTTTGCCTGTGGAACCACAGGCTCACATTGCCTGGCCCCAGCCTCAGCTTCCCAAGTAGCTGGAATTACATGTGTGCGCCACCACGCCCAGCTCTTTTTTTGGGACTAGGTCTCACAATGTGCTCCCGGCGGGACTCGAACCGCAATCCCTGGCCCCGGCCATGGCTTCCTAGGCTGCCGCTGACAGGCATGCGCCATCAGTAGGGTTGTTATAAAAATTAAATTTAAGAGTTAATTTATGTGAAGCACTTAGTGTCTGGCAAATAGAAATACTCTATAGTTAGAGGAAGTAATAGTATCTGTAGTTATAATAGCAACAGAATAGTAAATTAGTGATTGAAATTTACCTTTCCACTATGGCATCTTTATTTATCTGTTGTTTATTTTTGGAAACTAGGTCTTGCTATGTTGCCCAGGGTTGTCTTGAACCTGCAGACTCAAGTGATCCCTAGCCTCAGCCTCCCAGGTAGCTGGGATTACAGGCATGTGCCACTGCACCTGGCTTGCATCTATTTAAATGCTTTGTTTGTTTGAATAAAATAAATTGGTCTACGGCCATACTACTCTGAACGCGCCCGATCTCGTCTGAATAAAATAAATTGGTTTTCTTAATATGTTATATAATTTAATCTTATTCTGGGCTTAGTTTACCTATCTAAAACATTGATTAGCTTTATTTAATGCTTTCTCTTCATAAATTATATATTTGCTTATATGAGTTACTAATTGACTTTGAGGGTAGACTGTATCTTCCAGATAATAGCATGCCTAAAAGAATGAACAAGAGAATAGGAAGAATAAGATGTCCTTTCTAGCGGTGGTTTCAGATTTGCTGATTCACTTGAACTTGAATAATTGATCTGTTCATGGGATCTTGCTAACCTGTTCCCTCTTTAATAGCCAAGTGTTTTCTTTTTTTTTTTGGAGACTAGGTCTTGCTATTTTTGCCCATGGAACCACAGGCTCTCGTTGCCCGGGGTACCACAGACTCAAGCAATCCCCAGCCTCAGCTTCCCAGGTAGCTGGGATTACAGGCGCGCACCAGCACACCCAGCTATTTTTTTGGAACTAGGTCTTGCTGTGTTGCCCCAGGCGGGACTTGAACCGTGATCCCTAGCCCCGGCCACTTCATAGGCCGAAGCTTACAGGCACAAGCCACCGTGCCCGGCCCCCAAGTGTTTTCTTATACTGTGAAATCCCAGTCTGTAAAATGTAAATACAAGCAGAAGATATATTCTTTTTCTCTTTTTTTGAGAACTTAAGAGAGCAGATATTATCCATCAACAGATTTTACCTTATAGTTATGCAACTTTTGAGCTGGAAAACACATTAAAACACCTCTTGTCTCTAAATTTATAAACAAGACCTCTGCTATCCCTTTAGGTTTTATAATTGTCCAAAATTATATTATTTATAATCTAATTCAGATCGCTTGAATTTATTATCTAATTCAGATCTCTAGAGTTAGGTCTCTTGATTCCTACTTAGTATTCTTTCCATTGCTCCATAACATGCCTTCTACTTTTCCCAAGCCAGCATTGTAGACTAACGAAATATAAATTTGGCATATCATCACTGATAGAAAAGAAAATGAATCCTGGCCCTTATTTTGGAATACCATAAGCCAGTCAAACAGCTCAAAGGGAATTGTAAAATTCACAAAATAGAATTATCTTATATTAAAATTGTCACATAATGGTTTAAAGAATTGTTGACTAACAGAAAATGAAGAAAATTTTCCCATAAATGAAACTTTGCCTCTTTAAAGAGCTATCTTCATGAAAAATCAGGCTTCTAGGATTGTTTTGATAGTTCCAGATTCGGAAGGCAATAAAAGAAAAAAAGAAGACCCTTTAATGTTAGGGAAAAAACATTTCCAAGAGCAGCCAGAAATAACACAGTCAAAAAGAGCCAGTGACTTCAGTATGTGATCATTATTAGCTTATTCAACAAAAGGAAGGAATGCAGTGATGAAAGTAATTGACCTGAAAATATTGGCATTTTCACTGACAGCCAAGAAGAGTGAAAATGATGACCAAAAAACTAGGGCACAGAAAGGGGGAGAAGAAAGACCCTAAGTAGTATGAAAGTGTCAGTCGGTGCTGAACTCAACTCTAGTTTGGAACATTAGAAAAGAAGTGAGGAACAGCCCATGTTCGCCTAGTCAAAGAATATCATTCACTGTGCTATATTATAAAAGAATATGGTACAGTCTGAGTCTCTGGGGACAAATATAATCCATTAAAATCATTCTATTGCTAAATTATTGCAAAACTCAACCTAAGAGATGTAATGAATGGGATTTTTTTTTATTATCCTATTTTCTTGTCATTGTGATACCTATAGATGAACCAATAGATGAACCAATAGACTAAGCTATCCAGTGTAAGAAAAATATTAGAGGGATGATTTCATCTATTTTTCCTTACAACATGGACCCTTATACTATTTTTAAATTCACTAAGGCATTGCCGGGCACCGTGGTATGTGCCTGTAAGTGACAGCTTATGGAGTCACAGCTGGGACTGGGGATCTTGGTTTGAGACCCACCTGGGGCAACATAGCGAGACCTAGTCCCAAAAAAATAGCTGCGTGTGGTGGCACACGCCTGTAATCCCAGCTACCTGGGAAGCTGAGGCTGGGGATTGCTTGAGTCTGTGGGACCATGGGCAACATGAGCCTGTGGTTCCCTGGGCAAAATTAGTGAAACCTAGTCTCAAAAAAAAAAAAAAATCACTAAGGCATTGAAAATACAAGTTCACATATTTCTTCTTGAAAATCTGTTGAATTCCATACTCGGGAAAACTTGAAGAAAATTATTTGTTCAAGGGAGTTTAAGGAGACCTAGTTTTTCTCCAAATATAGTTCTCAAGTTTTTTGAATTAATTTATAGTGCATAAATAAACAATGTAAATGTACTAGAAATGTGAATATAAATTTTAGGAGGAATTGCCTGCCAGATGATAGGTATCATTTAAGTTCAAGAACACTTAAAGCAAGAATAAATGATTTGGGTGGGGATAAAATTCCCTGGGAGACTAATTTTTCAGAATGTTAATTGTAAAAAAGTTACCCTTACTACTCAGTATGCTGTCTTATTCTCTCTTTACAGGAGAGAAACACATAACCCTAAAGAATTTTTTTCTAAAAAGCAAATTTCAGAGCAAGTAATAAATTTCCTGAAAATTCAGTTACTATTAATTTTTGGAGCATGTTGTAAAAATAGTTGTAAGAGACTGTAATCCTTACCTAAGTCCGTAGTTATCAATTCTTACTGCATAGACTCACATAGTTTTAAAAATAAATGAAATTTGTGGGCTCCAAATAAAGTGAGAAAAACATAACTGAAGGAAAAGGTTAAACTAGTTAAATAGTAAGTCCTTTTTCATTTACTGAAAATTTTCTTTTGAAACCTAACTGAAGTTTAATGCATTTTTGTTGCTATAGACTCATCAGAAAAGTTGTGAATCAACATTGTCTTAAACTTCTCTCAAATCTATAAACTGAAATTCAGCATGATTTATAATAAATGCTACCCAGACTTGATTTATAATTCATATTTATATTTCTTTTAGCCACTTGTCAGTTTGGTTTTATTATTCTATTGTCTATATAATTTTTATTTATTTATTTTTTTTGGTGCAGTCAAATTCAGAATACTGATGTCCCAAAATCCACAATTAACATAGCTTCCTAGTTGTTAATCATTTATCTAATATGATTACCATTTTTTGCCATATAATGCTCATGCTTTTTCTTTCTTAGTGTTTCTGTGGTTTTACTATTATTATGTAGATAAATGTTTTTAAAAGGAAATTTAATATCACTATCTTAAATAGAAAACTAGTGTCACATTTCAGAGATAAAAGGTCAAGATAAAATAAATTCAATGAAAATAAAATATATTTTAAATTCTGGTTAAATAGTATTGCTTTTGAGACTCTGAGATTGAAACCTATTCTTTTAAAATTACCAAGTGTTAGATTAGTGTATGAAATGTTAGGTTATTTCATTACTTACAAACTGAGGTCCCTTTCTTAAAGTAATCAAAATAGAAAGAGAATTAAATAAGAAATAGCTTTTAATTTTAGATTAGGATTATTTAATATCCAAAATCATGCAGTACTTTTCCATACTTTAAAGAAAGTTAATAGACAGTTTAACATTTGTTAACATCTGTAATAAAGAATTGAACCTATTCTGAATTGTTTGAAGTTTTAACAATGTGATTTACTTTGCTATTTCAGATTTTAAATCCAATAAAGTTAATTGGTATGTGGAAAGAAAACTGAGTTTTTTTTCTCATTCTTCTTGCCCTTTTTAATTAAAGGCACAGGAATTCTTTGCTTCTAAGTGATCTACAAATTGATGGTATTCACCTGGCTAACAGATCAAAGAGAAATATCTAATAAAACGTTGATATATACAGTATCTCCTTGTTTTGGCTTAAGTTAGGGATGTGATTATTACATTTAAAAAATTGAAATATTATTTTGTTGCTGTGCTGTGACTTGGAGTTTATGTTTTAAATTTGATGTTTTACTTTTGTTTCGGTTACTTTACAGGCATTGCCTCTCAGGCCCACATTTATTGATCACTTTATTAACTAAAATTCTTTTCAGTGTTTATTGAATGCCACTTGCCTAGCTTTTCCAATACTTTGTTCCAGTAGTCAGTCTCTTTAGTCTTTTTCTTTTCCCTCTTACTTACAAAAATCCTGATTTTTTTTAATAATAATTAATTTTATCGATCTGTCACATTTGTGCATTAATTGGTCCCCTGATATACGGCCCTCCCTCCTCCCCCCTCCAGTCACTCCATCTCCCATCTTTCTGTGATTTGTTGGTTGGTGAAGTTGATGTTTAGTTGTTCTTTGTTTGGCCCATTGGTCTCTTCCAATATCTGAGTTCCTGTGACCTGTTGGTCCGTGCTGCTTAATAAGAATAACTTTGAGGCAGGTCACCCGTCCCTGCTCATCTGGGACCTCTTGCAGGGCAGATGTAGGTATGTAGCGTTGTTCTCCAGGTTCCTTTTTTGTGGCATTTTCTGCAGTGACATTAACAGTCTCCTTTTCTTCAGACCTGTATGGATGCTGGGATTCATGCCTCCTCAGTCATGCTGGCTGCCTCCTCTGTTCTGGTGTCTGTCCTGTGGTGCTGCTTTTAATTAAGCCTTTTAGCTCTGGCATCTGGTGTTGGGATCCCGTCTCTTGGCCATTGGCTTTAGTGGGGTTCCACGGTGGGAACAGACTCGGGTAAGAGGTTTATTCATCTCTTCTTCACTCTTGTGGTTTACAGTTTTGTTGCAGGGCTACAGCCCCTTCTCTGTGGCTTTCTTTCCCAGATGGGAGAGGAAAGCACTTCGCTCCCATGGGTGTGACCTCTGGATCAGGGACTTGTTTCATTAACCCCTAGAACATTGTAGGCAAGGGTCTTGGCTATGTCACTTACGTGATTAATCTTAGTCATGTCTTATGGTTCTGATCTTGCTCAGTTTGGGTCTCACCCAGGTGATGATCATGACCAGGGCCTTTGTTTGTTCTTTTCTCCTGTGTCAGTAGATTGTTGGTTTTCTCTTTTCCAGTGATATCTATTAGAAGTGGGAGTGACAAGAGGGGGTACCACCTCCCCACCCTCCCACCCACTCACCCCCCACCATACCCCCACCCTGTAGCTGCCCCGACAGAGGTACCGCCCCTGGTACCTCTCGAAGGAGCTAAGGGCCCCCCTCCCTCTCCCGGGACCCCAAGTGGGGTGCTTACCCCGGGCCCCTGGCGACTGCCACCAGGGGAGTTGGTGGGAGCCTTGTCCATCTGCAGGCCTACGGCAGGTGGGCCCAGACCCTGCCTCTCAGTTCGGCTTGACCAGCTCTGGGCTGGGTAGCGTGGTCCCAAGTTCTTCCCTGCCCACCCAGGCACCAAAATGAGGTGCGACCCCCACCCTCGGACACGAAAGAGCTAAGGGCCTTGCTCCCTCTCCCAGAACCCCAAGTGGGGTGCTTATCCCGGGCCCCTAGCAGCTGTCGCCAGGGGAGTTGGTGGGAGCCTCATCCGTGCACGAGCCTGATGAAACAGGGCGACCATGAAGGGCTTTTTACCTTTAACACATAAAGACCTGCTTCTCTCTCCAAAGCAGGCTACAAGCAGGCCATTTACCTTTACCTTGAGGCCGCCACACCTAGGCCTGCTTCTCTCCCTAGGAAGCTGGCTACACACTGTTCATTAGCATTTACACTGTACCTGCCTCCTATTGATATGCAAACATCAGCTACCAGCTTCTCTCTGCTTTTTTCCCCTTTTTTAGACCTAAAAAGAAAAACTTAAAAACACAGTTTAAACTCTACACTTGTGGGTTCTTTCCACCATCCCCAGCCTTCTCAGCCAAAATACCAAACCAATGCAAGACTATCAGTGCAGACTAATGTATTTCTAACAAAGTGACTGTCCTGCCGCAGGTGCCACAGGCACTTTACATGTGTCACTCATGTGCTCTCAATAACTCTTGGAGTTTTGTAGTAATATTCTAGTTTTTACCCATGAAGAAACTGAAACTCAAAAGTTTACTTATTGTTAACAGTCACATAGCTAATAAATTACATTTATCGCAGTCCTGCCCTCGGTTTTTACAATATTCTAAAACTCTTTAATGTGTGTGTTACGGTTTTCTTAGTCACAGGAAATAAACAACACATCAAAATACCAACTGTAGCTACTGTGAAATGATGGAATCTGAGTACATGTTATAATCATTATTTAAACTCATTAAAAAAAAAAAAACCTTCCCTGGTATCCAGTTTTCAACAGAATGAAGTCTAAATTACTTTACATGGTACTTTGTTTTAGCAGTCTCCCTTACCAATTTTACTTATGAAGGTTTTCTCCTTGAAATTAAATTTAAGTGTACATTAAAATATTTTTTAATGGCTATAACCAATCACAGAAGGAATAGAATCTAAGTAATTGGTGGAATTATTTTTGAAGACCACGTAGTTGTCAGCTTATTAAATTTTGCCTCTCTGATATGATTTTTAGGATGCCAGCCCTGTTGTAATTGAGCCGTCATCTGTTCTGAATGGAGGGAAGTACTCATTTGGAGCAGCAGTGCATCCTGGGGAACAGAATGAAGTTAAAACTGGAGGAGGCAGCCTCAGTTATGGTAATTCCACAGAAGAAAAATTTTCAGATAACATTTCTACTGCATCTGAAGCCTCAGAAACCACAGGCAGTGGTAAGTATCACTTGTTTCCCATGAGGTGTAGTCAGTCACTTAGTTTTTGCCTGAACTAGAGTCTACTCTGTCAGAGACTATGATTGGTAGCATATTAGCCATTAGGCTTCGAGTCACAGAGAAAAGTTTTAAATGAATCATGTCACTCTTGGATGTATAAGTAGCTTTACAAAGAGAAACTGTTCTAGTCTCATTAATCTCTCAGTTTGAAAGTAATTCCACTTTTTCTATTAATTAAGCTATATTTTATGTAATTTTATTAACTGTCATCATTAAATTTAAATTTGAGTAGACCGTTTTGGAGAAAATTGAAATCCCCATCTCCAGTATTCTAACCACCAGCATACTTTCATTGGATTAAGTGCACTCTCATATCAGATTCTGTAGACATTTGGTACCATGACTTGAGGATTATTTTGTTACAATATTAAGAAATGATGTTTTCCATAATTCCTTTTGGATCTTGGTATTTAACTAACTGCTAGTCATCTATGCTTCCAGAGAAGATACTTTGATGTTTCTGTGACCCAACTGAATTGAATTGATCCCTGTTATCCTACTGATACAGAGTAGCAGAACTTTCAATATTATTCTGTTATTTCATCTTTGAGATCTTTACTCCTTTTTTGTGAGGGAGTTAGCAAATTGGACAGAGCTGGCATTTTTTCTCTGAAGTTCTTCATAGCATTCATTGCTTCTCTTTGCCCACCTCACGTTACCTGGAAGTACTCTCTGATCAGCTTTAACACCAAGATTATTTCTCAGCTTTCTCTAAGGACCTTCTCTATGGTCCTTTTTGATATGTGTTCGCTCTTTAAGTTTTTGTTATCCACAGCCAAAACAGTGTTACAGATAGGTTCAAAGTGATTAATGGTTAGAATGTTTTAACTAAAGTTAGCTGTAGTTAAGCATTAAAATACCTTCAAATACCTTTGAGGTTCACAATTCTTAAATATCATTGATCATTTCTCTGTATGTATTTTTCTATTGTAATATAGCATCCTTTCCTCTCAGATTTTTTTAGGTAACAGTTTACTCACCCCCAACATTCTTCTTTTATCCGCATCCCCTCACCAATTACTGATTTGTTGTTCTTTTTTTTTCTTTTTGGTTTGTCAATCTTTTGCATAACTGTAATTTTGGAGTAATTCTTCACAACTTTATGAGTATACTTATTTTGCTCCCCTTCAGTACCAGCACTCTATCACATTCTTTTCCCCGGCCCTCCACTCTCCCTCCATTCCTTTTCTGGTCTGTTGGAATTCTGGGTTTATCTCCTTTCCTTCCTATCACCATTATCTATCAAGAACAATTGGAGTATGTCTGCAGCTTGGAAAAGAAGAATTAAGGGATACTATGTGGGGCCCAGCTATTGGTCATATTTCTTCATTTCCTATCTGAAGACATGAATCTTGTTGTGAATAATTAGATATTCTAAAAGGATAGCTCATTTGTTACTCATTTTTAAAGATTTTATTTTGCATGGCTATAAGCTAGGTACCATCTAGATAGGGATACATCTATGTGTCCTGTCTTCTAAAGTTTGTGAGAAAATAGTATTTTCCTTGTATGCCAATGTAGCAATAGCATTAGCCTGGTACATGGACATAGAATTCATATCTTCAATTTTATCTGTGTATAATAACTGAAAATAAAAAGAGTCCAGGTTTTTTACTTTTTACTTTTTACTTACAGGTTTTCTGTATTCTGCCACACCAGGTACAGATATGTGCTTTGCTCGACAGCATAACACTTCGGACAATAACAACCAGTGCTTGCTGGGAACCAATGGGAATATTTTGTTGCACCTCAATCCTCAGAAACCAGGGGCTATTGATAACCAGCCACTAGTAACTCAAGAACCAGTAAAGGTAAATAATTTGATATCTACTTAAAGTCATTGTCTTTCATGTTGCCTAGTAACTTTTATTCTAAAGGTTTTAGCATATAGCAGGGATTCAGTTGTTCATTTCATTAACCTATTTTAGAGAGAAATCTCTTTGCATGGGACTTTTCTTTGAGGGTATTATATCATTTAATATTTGCATTGAAGCAGGGTAATGATGCTTGGAAATGCTGTTCCAAGGATCTTCACTACTACTGTGAAAATGTAGTTTCATGCGTTTGTGGGTCTTTCCAAAATATTATTTATTCGAAAGAAATCAACAAAAACCAGTCTTATTTACAAATATGCCAATGATTTATTAAAATTACTTACTTTTTTTCTTAGTTTTTTGAAAGCTAGAAATTAAAGTCTCTTTTAGAAAATTCATTTGTTTTCTATAACATGAAAATGAAATATTCGCCTATGTCTAGGTTCTGTTAAAACACAAATGACTGTAATATTAAAAATGAATATTTACATTCCTTTCTTTCTCAGGCTACATCATTAACACTAGAAGGAGGACGATTAAAACGAACTCCACAGTTGATCCATGGAAGAGATTATGAAATGGTCCCAGAACCTGTGTGGAGAGCACTTTATCATTGGTATGGAGCGAACCTGGCCCTACCTAGACCTGTAAGTATAGGCAGTAATGCCTTATATAAGGAGAAGTCATAGAATCTCACTTTTTTATATGAGCTTCACTACCCACAAATTATTTCATACTTGTGGTAACAGAGTATTTAGTACCTACTCAGATCTGAAGAGCAACATATTTGGTACCAGTCATACAATGACACATCTATAGCGTAACTTTATGGAGCAAAGAGAATATTATTGGATCAAATAAAGTAAAGGAATATAAATTATCCACATATATGCAGCATTACTTAGGATAATACAGTACTTAGGCTAAATCCAGTGCCAAAAATTTCAGTGATTATAGGGGAAGTGGTGTAGACATTAATCCTGAAACTCTCCAGGAGAGACTGGGTTCATCTTCTAGCTGGATTTTTGTGATTTGACTTTTTGAAGGAGGTACATGTAAAAATCACAACATGTAATAGCAGGAATTCAAAGCTAGTGAATTCTAGTTACTGCCAGAATTAGAATAAATCATTTCAAAGCATCAGTAAAATGCTTAGAAATAATTTAAAATACTTGGAGAATGTTATAACAAAATATTAATCTGTTAGCTATATAACATTGTTTGCTGTGTCTATTCAGTAAATAACACTCTTTACCCTGAATACTCTTTACACTGTCAGTGCAGTGAAGAATAAGATGTTTTCATATATATCAAGAAATACTTGCATAAATGGAATATAGCATGTAGACCACTTCCAAAAGAATAAACATCTGCTATAAAATCTTAGTTTGTAACTTTGACACTAACTTTGAGTTAGAATACTTTTTAAAAATTCTGTTTAAGTTTGAATCAGGACTTTATGGTTTGTGTTTATTGACCTCAAAAAGGTTCAAAACTATATTTGAACTCAGAACTCCTAGTTAAATATATATAAATATAGATACATATATATGTTCTCCTTTACTTAGGGAGGTGTGGGGGGGGGTCCTTCAGTTTGCCACCTGATTTCTGGGACTTCTTCTATAGGGGAAACATGTCATTGGGTGTTTTAGAACCTTAATACATTCTGATTACTGGTGTTCCAAGCTCTAAGTCATCTGTAAAATGAATAACAATACTATCTGCTTCATTAAAAGTTGTTTTCATAAGTGAGTAATAAATATGATTAGCACAGCATCTGATTTATAGTAAGTGATCAATAAATGTTAACTGATACTATTATTATAATGATTAGATGATTTTTTTTTCCAGAGTATTTACATGTTTTTGACTTATAATTGAAGTCCTAAGAATTTATCCTAAGAAAGCTAAAACTCTCATTTACATACATGAAATATACAAAACTAAAAAACAGTTCTGGTGTGAGGGTAGCCAGTAGTAAATTTTTTTTTTTTTAAGACTAGGTCTCACTATTTTTGTCCGTGAAACCGCAGGCTCACATTGCCCAGGGTACCGCAGGCTCAAGCAATCCCCAGCCTCAGTTTCCCAGGTAGCAGGCATGCACCACCATGCCCAGCTATTTTTTGGGAACTGGGTCTCACTATGTTGCCCTCGGCAGGACTCAAACCACAATCCCCTAGTCCCAGCCATGCTCCGTAGGCTGTTGCTTACAGGCCCAGGCTCACCGTGCCCAGCTAGTAGTAAATTTTTTACCTCTATTTTTGATTTTATTTACTTCTAAAAGAAAGTGGAGAAAATAATTAGAAGGTGAATTTTAGAGCAAGAGTCTTGAGTTCTAGCCCATGAACTTAAACCTATATATTTCAGTAATCCAGCTAAATTGGACTGACGGCATATTTTAGTTTAAAAGTAAATCTCAGAAGTTAGATAAAAAGTGGCATGTTTATTGTAATGATCATTTTTCTGTCTTTTAAAACAACAGGTGATAAAGAATAGCAAGACAGAAATCCCAGAGCTGGAATTATTTCCTCGGTATCTTCTCTTCCTGAGACAGCAGCCAGCCACTCGGACACAACAGTCTAACATCTGGGTGAATATGGGTATGATGAGCCTGAGAATGTTTCCTCAGCATTTTCCAAGAGGTAACTTAAGAATGCAGCAAGAATACAGTACATTTCCTTGAAAAAATAAATAAAAACCAAATTGCTCAATTCTGGTGCCACTGTACTAATAAACATTCCCATCTTTTTCATATAGAATCAATAGATCATTTGGGGGGCTTAGATCTATGGTCATGCGCAAGACTAGATGGGGTAGAGGCAAATTTTAAGCAGCAAGGTGAGAAGGATTGCTTTCTATTTGTAAATATGGAATGATGATAAAGTAGATTTTATATAATTTAATTGAGCCACAAGCCATTGTAAATTATTTGTTCAACCTAGTTTATAGTCCACCAGGGAGTGATGTCTTTCACAGTAATATCTTTTGGGAATTTTGATGTTTTAGAGATTTTTTTTTTTTTTGGTAAAACCTGATACATTTCTTATACTAGTGCCAATGAGACCTATAAGAGACAGATAATATAAGACAAAAATATCAAGCCTCTCAAAGTGACAAATAAATTCCCATTTTAATGTATCACATGCTAAATTTTTCCTTCATATTTGTCTATGAGATTAAATTTAATTGATGGACAAAATTTGCTCTATGCTTTAGCCTTGCAAATATTTGAATAGAAATAGTGAGTTCACAGACTTTGTGTTAATAATGCCACAGTGTTGTTATGAATAATATTATCTGTGCAAGAACTATCTATGAACACAAGCCTCTACCCTGTAAGTACCATCCTACCTATGGAATTAAATATGGTTAGTTCATGTCTTACTTAAGGTTAGTATTCAGAAAATGTATGAAGATTCTCACACACATTGCTTGATAAGAATTATAGCACACTTTGTTTTTGAAGAAAACATCAAAATCAAGGAACCAGTAAAACAAAATATAAAGTATTAGCCTTACTTCCATGCACCCATAGCACCTACCTTTTTTGATTCTCTGAAGATAACATTAGAGGCAAGATGTTTTGTGCGTTTAATGAGTATTCTTTGCAACTCTTGTGCTGATCCTAGATTTTTGCTGCTTCTGTGAATTCCACTAGATTTTTTTGTTGCTATTCAAAAGTACAAAATTATGTATAAGTGGCTGCCTGCTTAATGAGCTATGCTATATAAAAGCTATCTAGAATACCACAAATTTCTTACATGAATTTAGGACAATAGAAATTGACTTGGACACTATACTTGCAAATGCTTCTGAATCCTAGAACTGGGTAGTTACGCTCCAAATTGGTTCTTAATTTGAAATTTTATTTCTTACTAATTAATTGTGAAGTCAATCATTAATCATTTGAAATTTGCAAAAAGTATGCTTTCTTGCTGTAATCTTATAACTAATCCTCATGTATAATTGCAGAAATTTTCTCTTTTAGGGATTATCCTTTGCTTGCTAATAGTAAAAGATTTGCTTTGCTGTGTGTTTAAAATTGATCATAGTTGAGTTTTGTCTTATTATAACATGTGATGTTCATCTTTTTCATTACTTTATTATAGTTGTTTGCTAGACTCTTTTATTCCTTTTGAAGTGACAGGTATATAAACCTTGACACAGTTACAATGGCTTAATTTTCTACAGACAAGAAAGACTGCGTAAGTCATTGTGTTTTAGATTTTCTGCCTGCAATCTCTGAGTGAATTCTTTTGAAAGATTTTTAAAAAGCAAATGATGCCAATACTTTCCCCATTTTGTTTAGCAAGTAAAAGAAACTCATAGCACATTGAATGAAATGAAAAAAACTAAGTCATTAATGAATGGGTGGAACATTTAATATATAACTGAGCCCTAGACACTGATATATTAAGTTTACTTTTGTTTTGAGTTGCTCAAAAAAAATACTTCTCATAAGTGGAGAGGACCATTTTAAGCAATCCATACAAATTTTGTATGGATTCTTGACTGAATAGTTAGCAAAGGTTTAATAATTGTTTTTGCCCTTCACTCTCCACTACTTTTCCCTTATTGCTACTCTTGTTCCCACCTTGAGCTGGTCAGGAATTCAAGTTCATATCTGTTGTCATCTAAATAGGGAGGCAAGTCCTAGATTTTTTGTCCTGTCTTACCTTTCAAATTTTTTGTCATGGGAAGCTTCTTGGGATCATTTAAAGATCTGTTTGATCATATAGACTTAGAAATTTAAGTAAAATTCTCTTTTGTATAATTTCTTTTTTGCATCAGTATGCTAAAAACTAGATCAGGTTAATCCAATTATCTATTTGTGAGATTTAAATCTAGCCCCATTTTCACTTTCTTGTTTTAAACTGAGTTTTGATTATTGCTATTGGGACCTAGTAGCCAAGATACTAATGTTAATTGTTGCTGTTTGCCACTCTTCTTGAGATCCAAATACTGACAGTTATTTGGGTCTTTTTGCTTTTATTGCTCTTCCTTTCAAAATTAAGCCTTTGGATTCACTCAGTGATACTTTCATCTCCAGTCTTCATTTTTAGCTTTATTCTTAAGCTTCTTAACTTTTAAAATTATTTAACTTGTAATTTTTAATTCTCATTTCTTAAAATAGTATGATCCTTCTGCCAAAAGGATACTTTTTTTCACATGTACCTTTTTCCTGATTATGATTACTGTAACTGTAGGAAATGTACCTTCTCCGAATGCACCACTAAAGCGGGTCTTAGCGTATACAGGCTGTTTTAGTCGAATGCAGACCATCAAGGAAATTCATGAATATCTGTCTCAGAGACTGCGCATCAAAGAAGAGGACATGCGCCTGTGGCTGTACAACAGTGAGGTAAGAGGCAGCTCAGAGCCCTGGCTGAGTGTGAAATCTGTATTACACAAGCTTGGGATTTTTGTCTGTAACTGCACAAATGGTGTAAAGAGAGAGTAATAATGCTGAAATCCCATCTAGGATCTAAGTGAAAACTGCAACTTTCAAATTACTGTATATCTACATGTAGTTATTTGTCACTTGAAATCCATATAAATGTTTGATAATCACGAACCATATCATCATGTAAAAAGATTTTTGTTGTAAAGTAATAGTGAACGTCTTTATTGACTAAAATAGATCTTACTTTTGTTTTAAAGTAACATACATATTTGAAATATCAAATGATACATAATTCTTTCCAATCCTCTGACCCCTATCTCTCATTATCCTTAGGGCCAGTGCTGTTAATTGCTTATACATACTTCTCAAATGTGCAATATAGATTATACCCTTGTTAGCATGTGAATGAAAGGCATCTGGGGACCTCAAAATATTAAGAGGTGCATCTCTAAAAGGGATTTGGCCATTTTTTTTTAAGTTGAAAGAGGCAAATTTATTTAAAAAGACAGAGACATGGAAAATAAAGGAAACAGAAAAGCAAGACTGCCGGGAAAGTCCAGAGAGGAGTAAAAAGATTACCCAGAGTTTGCATGCACAAAGGCAAAGAAAGCAGACTTTATTTAGAAAGATCTTTATTTAGAATTGGTTTGATGGGGGGAAAAGAAATCATATTACTAATAATATCATTTTTCCAGTAAAACTCCCTAAACTACCCCTTCCCTCATGGGCAAATGCCCAGCCAAACAGGGATAGGCTGAACCAGTGCCATGAGACCTAAAATCTTGTTTGAATCTGGAGGGAACCAAGAGAAAGAAGTTAGGTATGTCCCAGAGAGTTTGGAGCAGAAGGAGAGATTCAGAATTCAAAATGTCCCGAGAAATCCACCATGAAGTCGGGACAGTAACTGCCATTGTTTCTGCCAACAACTTGAAGCAGTCTCCCGTCACATCTCTCACCCACATGTCTCTTTTAAGTATCTCTTCCAAGTGTCTCTACATTGTCTCTCTTCCCAGTCTCCTTCCCTAAAAAGCAAGAGGAAGAGCATTGAAGGCCCCAGCCATCATCTGTGTTTTTTAAGTTGCTCAGATCTGCCCCTAGTTTGCAGTAGCTCCCCCGTTCAGAAATGGTATTCCCTAGTGTACTAGGGCTTATAATCCAAGGTGGCTGCCTATAAGTGGGGCTGAGGAAAATAATGCCCATTCATTGCACTGCAGTGTGCTTCCCCTTTTATGGAGATGCATTGTGTAACATTCTAGATCATAAATAGCTTTAACTAGTTTTCTAACCCCTGTTTTCTTTCTTACATCTTCCTTTGGTCACCATTAAGAGGCAGTATGGTATAGTAGTTAAGAATGGAGCACAATGCCAGGAATCAAACCCTGGCTCTGTCATTTGTGGTAGTTGTATAACCAAGGGCAGTTCACTTAATTCTCTTAGTTTTCTCATGAGTAAATGGAGAAAATAGTGGTCTTTGCCTTCTGAGATATTAGTTGTTCTGAGAATTAATTTTGTGAGTGCTTTAAACAAAGTGAACATAAACAAAAATGTAATTTTCTTGCATGACATTTGGTTTTACATTTTTAGTTACTAGTAAGTGATCAGGTCCCATCTTGATCATAAGGCCATTTACTGGATTTCTTTATAGGTAGCATAGGAAATTAGTATAAGCTTTTCAGAGACTATAAGTAATAAACTTTTCAGAAAATCCGAATCTCAATGAATTTTGATTTCATATGTGGTGAATCTTCTGCTGCTCTCCCCAAAATTCTCTGTAACTTTTATTTTAGCAACATATAGTGTATGTTTATAAAGTATATGTTATTTTTTTCTCATTTGACACCTAAATTATAAATATTTCTGAACAACTATAATATGCCAAATTTCTAACACGAATTAAACATAGGATGTTTTTAGGTGTCGTTCATTTTTATTTCCATATTTGTTTTAAGTTTAGTAATCAAATTGACAGAAACATTTCTTCTAATACAGAATTACCTCACTCTTCTGGATGATGAGGATCATAGATTGGAATATTTGAAAATTCAGGATGAACAGCATCTGGTAATTGAAGGTACAAGATGGAAACATAAGATTTTTAGGAGAATAATCTAACATTTTAGTTACTAATGATCCACTTCATAATTTTTTCAATTATTTGATTGAATTATTTTCTTGTTTTTGGTAAAGAAAAGTCATAATAAACCTTTTTATAATCCTGCACACTATTTAGATTGCTTAGGAAAAAAAGTAAGTCTGCATCCAATTTGTCTCGCAAGGATTGCAGACAGTGAGTAGAAACATGAATTCAATTACAAGTTTACAAAATTCTGTGAAATTTTCAAGCTGCCTCTCTGAATTTGAATGAAGAAACTAACTTTCTTGCATAGTTAGTAGCACAGACATTCATTAGTTATCAACATTGACCATTCATCAAACAGCATGCTTGTATAATCACAAGTAAAATTTACATATGGATAAATTTTGTGATAAAAATCACAAGGTAAATTTACATACTAGCATGCCCAATTCATTGAAAACTTGAAGTGTGTCTTTCTCATCAAGATTCATAGAAATATGGGTGACTGCCTTTGTATTAAAATGAATTACTCTGACAGTTGTCACAATTTAAGGATGAATTATAAATACTCATAATATTTTAAAATTTAAGAACTTTAATTACTTCTATATATGGTTGAATATATTTTTATTTCAAATAGATAAATCAGAGATTATCTTATTAATTAATTCTAACCAAATGACTATAAAGTCTCCAGTATGAAGAATTGATTATGTTCCAGTTACTAAATAAAACTTGAATTTTTTCAGTTTCTAATTTAAAATCAGCTTTTTAAAAAAATTTTTTAAGATAAAAGAACCAATTGAGTGGGGGTGATTTCAATGGATGAGATTAAAACACTTCTTCCTATGTCTTTCCAGTTCGCAACAAAGATATGAGTTGGCCTGAAGAAATGTCCTTTATAGCAAACAGTAGTAAAATAGACAGACACAAAGGTAAGTCTCCAGCATATTATATTTAAAGGGGTCATCTTAAAATTATCCTTTTTTCTTCTTTCAATTATTGAGGTGCTAACAGCTTTTGGCTTTTTAGTTCAAAGGGATTAGCCCACCTCTTATTTTTCTTTTCCCAGAGCAGAATTTGATGTTGCTAAGCCCATGTACTTTTAAAGATAAAATACTAGGAGAGAACTGTTTAAATTCCTATAAATCATTTTTTTAAAGCAGTTAAAGAGAAACACTGTGTGTAGAGTACAGACGAACTTGGATTGTCATAATTGCCAGTGACATACATGACAGGTTTTCTTTATTTTAGCTTTGAAACCCCAGATAGAGAAATATTGGCTCTGATTGGCTGATTAAAAGAGTCATGGCAATCACTGCATTTAATACATGTGACTATTTTATAGCTTGTTACATAGCTGATCTTCATTCTCAAATTGTTGTTGCAGTTCCCACAGAAAAAGGAGCCACAGGTCTGAGTAACCTGGGAAACACATGCTTCATGAATTCAAGCATACAGTGTGTTAGTAACACACAGCCACTGACACAGTATTTTATCTCAGGGAGACATCTTTATGAACTCAACAGGTAATCTCTCTTGAGTCATTGACCTCTAAACTTTTTATGGTTTTGATATAAATTTTTTATCACCTAAATCTATTTTCTTCACGTTGGGGAAGAGAAATCTGATTTTCCCCGTTTAGTATGAAATAAGAGATGCTTCTCTTGTTTTAAAAAGATATTTGATCTGGACATGGTGGGGTGCGCCTGTATTCCCAGTTACCTTGGAGACTGAAGCTGGGAATCACTTGAGTCTGCAGGGTCAAGATAACCCTGGGCAACATAGTGAGACCTAGTCTCTTTTTTTTTTTTTTTGGAAACTGGGTCTTGCTATTTTTGCCCATGGAACCGCAGGTTCTCATTGCCCAGGGTACCACAGACTCAAACAATCCCCAGCCTCAGCTTCCCAGGTAGCTGGGATTACAGGCGCGCGCCACCACACCCAGCTAGTTTTTTGGAACTAGGTCTCGCTACCGGCCCCAGGCGGGGCTCGAACCACGATCCCTAGCCCCGGCCGCTTCATAGGCTGAAGCTTACAAGCACGAGCCACCATGCCTGGCAGACCTAGTCTCTTAAAAATTAAAAAAAACAAACATAAAAAAAAATAAAAAGATATTGGATGGAGAAAATAGATGCTAGGCATATGATCACAGTCACATAATTGTGATTTATGAGGCTCTTTGGCAACAGATTTTCCTTTCAAACTTTTAGGACAAATCCCATTGGTATGAAGGGACATATGGCTAAATGTTACGGTGATTTAGTACAGGAACTTTGGAGTGGAACTCAGAAGAATGTTGCCCCATTAAAGCTTCGGGTAAGCACATTTAAATAATATAAATGTATTAAAGCAGTTTTTTAAGAAGTTGTTTTTTCTACCTATTTTTTATATTCAGCTTTTTAGTTTAGTTTAACCCATGTATTTTGATCCTTTACTTGGCATAAACAGGATGACAAATGCTTTTATTTCTTTGAATATGCTGCCATAGATATTGTAATGTGTAGGAAAAGATCAAAGGCACAGTATAAATTTGGAATGTCATTCATTTTACTAACTTATCAAATATCTTTTTTGTATGTCCTTTATTATTAATATTTTGACTATGGACTTCTGAGTCTAATTAATGATAGTACCTTTTAACATTATTAAAATTTTTAATTCTATCTATAGAATTTAGAAAGTAGCAGAACGAATATATTTATTTTACATTAATATCATATATAATGAGTTCTAATGGTTAGGATTATTCTTTTTATCTTTATTTTGAAATAAGGGTAAAACTTTTGGGTTAAAATTAATCATAAAAGTAGCTAAAATTTGACTACTTACCAGGTGCTATTCTGATTACTTTGTATTCATTAGCTCACTGATGTTCTAAATAGTCCTATACTGTAAACCAGTTTTATTATCACAGTTTTATGGTTCAGGAAACAAAAACTCAGGACATTTCAATAACTTTTTTAGAGTTACAAATTAGTAAGACCTCAAGTTAAGCACTGGGCTAGTCTGTTTCTAATAATAAATATAAGGATTTAAGTTCAGAAGAGTTAATTTTAGAAGAAAACAGTGTTGTTTTATCTGTCCTAAATAACAACTGTATACCTAAAGAACTGTCCAACATGGATCAATGTCCTTTTTTTCTTGTTGTCATTTCAAATTAAGTACAGGAAGATTTTGTGATTATTCAAGATACATTTGCTGAAATAGACTAAATGCTATGCTATTTACCATACAATGACTGATTGTATGATTGCATGTTCATTCCAGATTTTATGGCATAGCAATTAATGAGTTTGATTCCCCTTGCTTTTTTAGTGGACTATAGCAAAATATGCTCCTAGGTTTAATGGGTTCCAGCAACAAGACTCCCAAGAACTTCTGGCTTTTCTTTTGGATGGTCTTCATGAAGATCTCAACCGAGTTCATGAGAAGCCATATGTGGAACTGAAGGACAGTGATGGCAGACCAGACTGGGAAGTAGCTGCAGAGGTTTGTTGAGTTTGAGTTTCTATTATAAGCAACATAAAAAATATTCTGGCCACAAGTATGTTTTACAGAACTTTAGTGCAGATACACTATTTTACAATTACAATTTTAATATGAAAGCGGAGTTTTTGTTTCTTCACTTAAAACTGTATAGTGATGCCAATACAAACAAAGCATCTGGTGAAATTAGGGAAAAAGTTGCCTTTCTACATTGTAAACTTGTAGGAGAATATATAGGAATAATCATTAAGCAGAATCTTAAAAGCTCCTTTAATTGCTAAAGTAATGAATACAGTAACATATCAGCATGTTTTATCTGCTTTTTAGCAGACTAAGAACTTTAATATTCATTGTAATTATGTTAAAAACAGGAAAATTTAGAATTTTTCCATCTGAATTTAATATTTTATAGGTTGAGCAGAAAGAATTTCATCCTATTAAATAACTTTTTCTCCACTACCTCAGCGAGCAATACATTTTAAATTATATATATGAATTATAGAGTTATAAGCAGAAAGTATTTATATTTTTTTTTTTGGATAGAAATTGGGTTTTATTTAGTTTTGACTAAGGAAGGGTCAGCGCTGAGACTCTCATGAGTACAGTACCCACCATTTTATCTAGGACCACGATTTGGTGTGTATTTCAAACACCATGTCTGCGAATTCACCCACATTAAATTTGGTAACACCTCACTTCTTGGAGGTACAGATTTTCTGGCTGTCAGAGGACTTGCACTTGACTCCATAGCACTTGAGTCATATATTTCTTGTTCTGCAGCTTGGTGCAGATGTACATGATGATTTGGCAAGTGTGGACCCTGGCCACTATGCTCTGGGACTTTCCAGAGGCACCCTGCATACCTATCTTGAGTATAAGATTGGGGAAATCATGAGCCAGGAGCAGTTACACACACTTGTAATCCCAGCTGTAATCCCAGCTATGTGGGAGGCTGAGGCTAGGAATCACTTGAGTCCGCTGGTTCAAGACTATCCCAGGCACCATAGTGAGACCTAGTCTGTAAAAAAAAACAAAAAAAAAGATTGGGGATATCATGAAATTAGAAGTGTAAGACTGCTAGAAAGAGCTGTCTTCTAGGTCCAATTAGGGCAACACACATAAGCAACAGGTTGTATACCAGAGACATTGTTGTTTGCTGCCATTGCTTACCAGATCTCCTAGGGACAGGAGCACCATGGGCTTAATTGACTGCAGGTTTTATGTTTGTTTGTTTGTTTGTTTGTTTGTTTGGCAAAAGGCCGGGCATGGTGGCTCATGCCTGTAAGCTTCAGCCTATGAAGCAACTGGGGCTAGGGATCACAGTTCGAGTCCCGCCTCGGCAGTAGCGAGACCTAGTTCCAAAAAAAATAGCTGGGTGTGGTGGCGCGTGCCTGTAATCCCAACTACCTGGGAAGCTGAGGCTGGGGATTGCTTGAGTCTGGGGTACCCCGGGCAAC